>DVQG01000972.1:0-12165 GCA_018231605.1 Papilio ambrax
AGCTTTTAGAGTCAAATTTCGATGTTAACAGTGGGGTGCGGGCCATGTCGATACTATACCGACCTGCGCAAAATCCATTGTTACTAAACCGTTCCTTTTCTAAGAAAAAGAGCTTAGAATTTTTTCTTTCAATGGACCGGTGTATCTACCTGCGTAAGTGCACGGACTCAATTCAAGCGTTGTTGGATTTGATAATAAGGAACAGGTACAAAGTAGTAAATTAAAAAGGTTTGTCCAAGATCTAATTATTTGACAACCCTAACAAGCAATAAGAAACTGGATTAGCACATCCGTTTGAAGATATTCGGATGCTTCTTTGTATATTTATTTTGTTGCTTAGTGAAAAATACTAATTAAGATTTTGAAAAATTAAAACTGATGTTTATTTTTTTGTGGTTTAATTCGCAAGAAGGGATTAGAGCGATAACCAAACACAATATTTTTACAAATTGAACCTTTCTCTTTTGTTAAATGCGTAGTTTAGAGGAGTTTCTCGTTGAGCTTTAGCAGGATCGATGTTAATCCCTGCGCCCTTCGTAGGGTTGTAGGGTAGCGAGGGAAAGGCATCGATTTTTGGGCACCCTAAGTTTATGCGCGGGGGCGCGGCAAGATGGCGGCGTGTGGTCCGGACCTGCCTCACGCGCACTCCACGCCAAGGTCAGGCACCGCGTCACTCCCAAAGCAATCTCGCTCACTCAGCTCACCACGAAAGGCGACGATAACATCTTACCTCTCGCTTGCGCATGGATCTCTTGTTGTACTGTTCAATACTGATCTTATTTACGCCGTTAGGGTTGTAGCAAATCGATGATTTCGTGAATTTATTTTTTATTAATTTCAGAAAGTGCTTATTGTTTATTCAAAATATTGATTATTTTAAATAATGATGCGAAAAATAATAAGTCCAAATCCTACCATCAACCCTAAACGTACTCTGTTGCTCAGTTGATTTTCTCAGTATTTTTATGTCATTTTAGGGACTTCAGAATTTGATGTTAAAAAATATTACTGTATTAAATTTGTCAAATGAATGTTATTAGCAACAATGCAATTCTAGGAACGCACAGCCCTAATCATAGCGAACCTCCTTTATCTAAATTATGGAAAATTTTGGAATGCGACATCATCGTTTGTCTCCCTCGCACATGGCATTGTGCTATCGTTCCATCCCACTCTCAGATAGCTACCTATTATTTTGAGGGGCAGAGCAGGCATTTTTGGGCATGGATTTTTTTCGCAAAGTGCACCATATGAGTGGGTTTGGGTGCAATAGTACAGTTTGTGGGGCGGTAAGGTCCGCACGTAATTTTAGTTTAATATGAGTGTAAAAGTTATTGTTTAGTGGGCGCCGGTTGGAATAGGCATCCGGCTTCTATCAGTGATAAAGCATGCAGTACAATACTATCGCTCATCGTCATTCCTGTAATGTAAGTGGACTTTGTAGATATGTTTCCGTAATCTAGAAATTTCTAATTTCTATAAGCGGATGTGAAATAGATCAACTTGTGTAAAACAAGCTTTTTAAACGATAAGTTCATGCTGACGATTAAACTAAAATTTAATTTCTTGGAACATTGAGAATGGAAAAACTTTTTTTAGCTTAATTTTTATTGGTCTGCAATATTTTGAACTCGTGGTGTTTTAATCAGAGGCCAATAGTATTAAATTTAATTAGACTTACAGTTAGTCCCAGTATTAGTATCTAACTGGGGTTTTCGGTTGAATAAAATATAATTTGTTAATGCGACGTAAATTAATAGAGCGAATGAAGAGAGAGTGAGTTGCGTTGGTAGAGGTTGTCTTAGACAAAATATCGACCGGACAACACAGAATCGACAAGTTTGCGAAATGTAGGCATGCGATGCGAGAGGTCTAGTGTTGACCGTATCTGTTTGCACTGGGAAAATACACGTATATGTTGTTTTGTTATTCCTGTTTTTTCTACGACGAAGATAGGGATACATGTGTTCTTATTAAATTGTTTCGGCAGTGAAAACACACATTGAGAATTTGCCGTCCTCTCTGTATTGCTTCGATGCTCTGTGACTGTTGTTTCTTGTCAATAGTGTTCAAGAGGTAAAAGTAGATTTTATAAATACAGGTTAAAACTGTACTGGTATTTGTAAAGAAAATCTTAATATGTTCATAGACCAGTTATTTGACAGTTATTTTACAGTATCTAATCAAACTATCCAAGAATTTATTACTTATTTCACTTACATTTAGACGTTTTAGTATTGCTTAAATGTTTTAATAACAAGTACTTAATTCTTAAGCAAGAAGACTTTTTTTTATCAAAATTCAATATTAAAATGCATTCTGGCACCGCCGAGCGTCGTCTGCGATAAATGAAATCTGTTGCGTGAAAACATTGTTAATATATTTCAGTCGAGAAAAAAAATGTATTTCAAACCAATTGTTCAATGTATAGTGGATAATGATAGTCATTTAAAAAGTATAATATCTCTATTTCAGATCTAATGAGGTGAAGTAGTTGCAACAATGACGTCGTTTGCTAACATGACCGCGTCGCTGGCAGCCAGCCTGCCCACCACGTCGTCCGGCGCCGCGAGCAGCGCGCCCGGCCACGCGCCCGACCAGGAGGACCCGCTCGCCATGACGCACATCATCTGCAACCTGCTCGAGAACATGAACAAGCCGGCCAGCCTGCAGCCCGCGGCAACTTCCGCCTCTTCCACCATGCCCTACGATATCTGGGCGCTGCCCTCCTGTAGCTCCTTGCAGAACCCCATCGGCCCGGTCGGCCAGGACTACAACACCAACAACCATAACAATAACCATCAAAACCACTCCAAAGAAGACAACTCTAGCGGCTCGCCAGGAACATCGTCCTCAGTATCTATAACTTGTTACCGTTGCGAGGCGCGCACGCCTACGACTCGCTGCCTTGAATGTAATGACCTATTCTGTCACGAGTGTTGCCACAAGGTAACCTCTGATTGCCAGCTGAGGGAGCACACCCTCCTGCCGATACACCAAATATCACCCATCGGTGCTCGCCCCAACTCCGTTACCAATGAAAAAGAAGTGATGTACTGTGAACTTCACGGCGAGCCAGTCAAATTCTACTGCGAAGCTTGCATTATTTTCATCTGTCAAGAATGCACGCTGTGGGTTCATAAAGATCACTGCTTTACACCCATCAAAGGCGCACTCGACTTGTGTCGTATTGGAGTCTTCAGGGCCATTGAGGATACCAAAACTGGCACTAAAGCGATAAAAACGGCAATTGATCGTGCGGTCGCGATGTCCAAAGCTTACGAAAAGGAGACCGCTGAAGCAAATTTAAAGATTAGAAAAGCTATGCGTTGTTACGCGCAAGCTATAGAAGATCGTGAAAAATATTTATTGGACAAAGTCGAAAAAATGCGGCAAGCTAAAATGACCGAACTGACCGACCATATGAACACACTTAGAGGCATACTCGCCGGTCTGGCGCACACCAATGAGACCTTGGTACGCAGTATGGACTCCGAGGGCATAGATTTGTTCATGGCCAAAGAAAAAGGTAGAGCTCAAGTAGACTATTTTTCCTGTATGTTTAAAAATATGTACATCGCAGAAGAGAGAATTATGTTCGTGCCGCCTAACTACGACTTGGTTGATCAAATAAAGCGCCAATGTGACGTCCAACCCACGCCGGCCGTGTCGATGCATGCTCTGACATCGACGTCATCGATCCAGTCTCGCCAGTCGTTGATGTCCCTGCAATCGTTGCAGTCTGCTCAATCTTTTTCACCCTTGTCTTATCATATTTCGGCATCTAATACCCTCAGAAATTTATCGGAATATCCCAATAATCCCACAAGGTCTACCAACTATTACGACCACAGCATATCGTCAAGTATTGCAATGGATGCAAATCCTGCACGCGGAGTCGGTCAAGCGATTCCGGGATACTGGCTATCTGTATCGGTGAGACCGACAAGGAGCCCCGTCCCCGGAGTTCCCATGTTTTCTTTTGGCAAAGAAGGCCAAGACGAAGGACAGGTGTCCAGACCGTGGGGTCTGTGCGTAGACAGAGAAGGCAATATCATCGTTGCGGATAGACGAAATAATCGCATACAGATATTTAATAATCGCGGCGAATTCAAAACTATGTTTGGTGCAAAAGGCACGGGACCTGGAGAATTTGATCTACCCGCAGGAATCACCACAGACACCTACGGCCGGATAATTGTCATCGATAAGGATAATCATAGAGTGCAAATCTTTACATCGGCCGGTAATTTCATACTTAAGTTCGGCTCGTTCGGCAAGGAATGTGGGCAATTCCAATATCCCTGGGATGTTGCGGTCAACACGCTGGGTAATATCGTAGTCACTGACACGAGAAATCATCGCATTCAACTGTTCACCAGCGACGGAACTTACATCACCAAGTTCGTGTTTGAAGCCGCGAATCCCGCAAAGCTCCTGAAAGGACCGACGACGCCGAGGGGCGTTTGTTTTACAACCAATGGCAATATAATCGTCTCTGACTTTGAGAACCATCGCCTCCTCATGGTGGATCCAACTCTATCGAAGGTTATCCACTGCATGGGACGCGAGGGGTCCGGCATAGGGGAACTGAACCGTCCCTCAGGCATAGTGACGGATGACGACGGACGCATCATAGTGGCGGATTCTAAGAATCACCGCGTGCTCGTGTTCACGTCAGAGCTGCGTATCCTGTGGGCCGTGGACCTGAAGAGTCCGGGGCTGGACGACAAGGATCGACCCAGTGACGTGGCGCTGACGCCGGAGGGCTACCTGGTGGTGCTGTTCGAGACGCTGCCGGACACGGCGCGCGACGTCACCTCCCACGGCAAGCAGTACATCAAGGTTTACTGACGGATATAAGCGCCTCGCAGGCGGCCGGCACCACGGGCCCTTGCGCTCACAATATTATTTTATTTTGTTTTGTTTTATTTGTGATTGATTTCATAATGTGCCAATTTTATTATTAGTATTTCGCAAAAATCTGAATCGAGCATAGCTTGTACAGAGAATCGGTGTTTGCTGATATTTTGTTATGTTTTGCGCAAATCAATAATTTCTTTTAAATACTTTTGATTGATGTTTCGTTACCATGTTATTTCGATATTTTTGTTTCCGTATGACACTAGTCTGTAAGCACCAAACGATATAGTACGCCGTAACAGTAATGTTGTATCACGTAATATATTATAGACACATACACTACACACTTAGCTTATTGTTACTGAACTGTATCAGTCACATTGTACTCTGTAAAGCACTAAATATAATTCATTCTATATCCAATATTAAACAATATATAGATAACTATTAGACGAAAGTAATTGAATCGTAAAAACTATTATATGATAAAGATCACATTGTGATTTAAAAGATGTTTTATGTGAGATAATTAAAAAAAAAATAACTTGAAAAGTATTTTCCAAAACGTTACTTTTGCGTTCTCTTAGTTAACGAAAAAACAGACGTTAATTTGTATTATAAGTTATTTTGCGCATATAATTCACATACGTATGTTATATTTTAACGGAGCGTTTTTTTGGCACTGCGCTTTTATTGGTAATGATAGTTTTTAGTGTATTTGCTTGATTTATGTCTTTTGTTTGCACCTCGAAACGGATAAAGGGACGTGGCAACGGAGCTAACAAATTAATGCAATAAAACTTTAAGACTGACTTTAGAAGACTGTCTTAAAGACGTTGAGGCCGGATGCCGTGGTGGGGATGCGTGGGGGCGGGGCGGGGAGGCGGGGCGGGGGGCGGGGCGTCGCGTTACGTCTAATGCTAGTTCTTATTACCAAAACATAGGTATTATTGTATCATTACTATGATAAATTTATCGGCAACCGAACACAAGTCGAAAAGATTTTTTTTTTATTCGTGATATATTTTTTTATTTTATGTTAGAGTTTGCCATTTTTTTAATGTTTTTTTATGAGATTTTTTTGACTGCCTAACTTTTTCAAACTAAATTGATGTTATCCGTATAGCATTAGTAATATAATGTGGATGTAGAGAAATGGTATAATTTCACGTTTAGGTATGTGTAAGGCGCAGTAAAACAATTGTTGTTATAGGTAATTATAAATATTAAATATTCATCTACATAATAATTTTTAATTAGTTGTTACCGTCAAAATTCACGTATTAGTTCAAATATAGTAGCGAAATTGTTTGTTTGAATTAATGTATAAATGTCGATATGATGCGACATAAAAAACTGTGTTCAGTCAGTATGTGTTCAATATGTAACTCTTGATATAAGTTAGTGTCGCGTTTGCTGTCGGCTTGTGTGGACGTGTTGCTCACTTGGTGAAATTTTTATTACGATTTCATTTCGCTAATTAACAAAAAGTTAGCACGTTTAATTGAACGTTTTAATTAATAAGTTTGCAAGACTTTTAATAGGTTTCCCTTGAACTCTTTTCTATTCGACTTAACTATTAGGTAATGGAGTGCGTGAGCTTCTAGTTAAATTATTATAACTATATGTACTATTATTAGAATTCTAGCTAGTTGTTAATGCGAACGTATTACTTCAGAAAATTCTCTAAACGCTTTGTAAAATAATATCTGGCCCCCTCAGCTTACTTATTATTAAGAATTTAATAATACCTAAATAAACTCAAATATTAGACAAAACTTGATAATCTACTAGTAATACGCACAATTAATACAACAGTTATTGGCTCGCTGAAACTAATTTGTCGTAAAAGTAATTTAATTAAAAAAAAAATTAGAATAAAATTTTTCACCTTTGTACTTAGATGTAGGTTTAGACTAAGTTACTTGCGAATAAGATAATTTAAGCTACATAAATTAGTGTTAAAAGCTTCAAACAAAAATTACCAGTTGCATTAGCTAATAATTTTCAAGTAAAAACAGAAAAAAATTAAAATTCTTTTGATGAGTCTGAATTGTTTATAAGATAATTAAGTCATGGAAAATTCTTGTTTGAAGTGTAGATAAAATAGGAGTGGTTAGTACTGTGTATACTTTATATTATCCTGAACCGCTCTCAAGGGTGCCGTTGCGTTGGGAAATTGGAATACTACTGGATTCGTTGGTACGAGATACGCCAATGATGAGGGTAGTTGAAGAAAATTTGATCTCTAAAGCTGTAACGTGAGGGTAGACTTGAGATCGGTTCACAGTAGTCAGCGTGCAGTGTTTGCGCCGCAGCGGTCAATTGGCTTCATCCTCAATCGTAACTCTTTCATCTGATACATTAGTGTTTATAGTTTTATCGTAACTTACTTTTCGTTCAGTGCCATTATTAAAGTATTATGTTATTATTTTTTATAATGATGTGTTTGCATGAAATGCATATTTTTTTTTAATTATGATATTATTTCAAAAAGAGTAATTAAAAATGTCCACGTGACAGATATTTTTGTAAAGGTGACGACGAATCTCATGTTCGAATGAAATCCGTAAGTTCATCTTTGTTTTGACATTCAGACAAATGGATTTGCAAAGCAAAGTCCGGCGCAATCTAACGTGATCGACTAGTGCACTCTTAGAATGTTACCAGTCTCCCATTGTGAATCACTAGGTGTTACGTCCGCCCGCTCAGGATCTCAATCGTGTACGCCATACTTATTGTATTCAATCATAACTCGTCATAGACCTACAGTTTATATACCAACGTCTAAAACTAGTTAATGAACTCTATTTAGTACAGTATTTTTTAAAAATTTCCGCGAAAACATTAGTCCTGATATTCTCGAGCGGTGATTACTTTATAAGAGTGACTCGGCTGAAAGCTGCAAAGAAATACTTAATTTTGTAACGCATTTAATTCGGAACGATTTATTGTGTATTTATTAGTTTTTAATTTGTTTACGTCTGAACGTTTCCTTGGCTATGTCAAAAGTTTTGCTACAAGAGGCTCCATTATCGCTGCTTGACCGTGTGGTCAGGTCTAGTTTCGAAGTCCATTTAATGTGTAAGTCAATCTGTCAGTGAGGTGGGTAGCCGTGGTCGCGTAGCAAGCACTTTATAAAAGTGTAGGGGTGGGGGGTGGGGGTTGCAGAGCATGGGTATCGAAATAACGAAGTGGATTTGATCGCAACAGAGGGTGAACTTGTGAGAGCTGCTAGCTGCTAGCAGTAAAATGTGGTTTTGTGATAGAAACAATAAAATTGAAGAACTTAATCGATGCGTGATGATAGATTTTGTACGACTTTTTTAACGTTCGATAATATCCACGAGCTGCGAGTTGATTTAGACATCCACATCCAGCGCTGTGGGACCCGAGACGGCGATGCGGCGGCGACGCGGCGGGCGCACGAAGTACTGCATAATATTTGCTATAATTGTATGAGATTTTTAGCGAAATGTATTGAGCCATTTTCGTGCTATTTTTAACGTTATATAGGCGCTTGTGTTGTGTTAGTCTTAGTGTAATTAAAAATTACTCATTGATCTCCCCTTTGCTACATAAAACTTGTTGTATTTGCATTATAAAGTTACTGAAATATTCGATGTACTGATTATGCTAAATATATTATTTTGTGTACTAAACATACAGATAGTCTGGACCCTTGTTTCCCACCAAAGGGGGGACGAATGACGCAGTATATCTGGTGTAAGTAGTATTTGGCACACGGTCCCGGGCGACGCCGGGGGCGGTGCATAGTCGTGTTCAAACTTAATATAACCGCGTCTACCTCAAAATGTATTAAAGACTGATTGGGTTTAATTTCGCGGGGGTTAGATCTCCGCCGTAGAAGTCTGTTGTCTACTAGTATAAGCTGTATTCTCTCATAACGCACTTCGTATTTGTTTCTTCCTTCTAAACGAGGCGCAAAAAAAATCCCTAAAAAATAATATAAAATGCCTCCGTTTAGCGCGAGTTGACAACAGTCTTTTCTTTTTTTTTATCTATATCTTATGTTACATTTCTGTAATATTGTTGAATGAAGACTGAAATTTTATAAATGTTCCTATATTTTAATTTAGAATAATTTACTGCCTACCATATTTCATTTACCTTATTATTTACCCTATGTGTAAAGTCATTTCTTTGTCCCTTATAATCTTATCAATTGCGCATGACGCTATATTATGTCATGGAATTTTTGAAATTTTTAATGGAATTTTGTATGAAAATTAATCAACTGATTGATAGAAAATGGGCTTTTATTTATATATCCCATGTATTCACCTCGGCTTCCTCTTTATCCTTAGTAACTATGAGCAAGCAAATAAAAATGTATGTTGTAATTTAGAAATAAAGTCATAATTAACTGTATTGTATTATGTATTATATTTCAACAAATAAGAAACTAAACTACACCATGAAAATCTTCCCAACAACTTGCCTTGTGTCTGTCGCTAATGGTATACTTATGGATAGAGAATGTATTCTTAAATATAGAGAATGTATTCTTTAAGATAGGATGTATTCTTAAAGAGAGAATGTATTCTTAAAGATAGTATGTATTAAACATGTGAGTGTGAGTGCAATGTTTTTGTGCGGGATTCAATTCGAAAATAATTTTAAATAAAACTTATAAGATTGCCCTTTAAAATGTTATTTTGAATTTTTTCTTATCCCTACTTAAATTACCATAGTCTATATGTCAAAAGTGATTAAATCGCGAAGGACGAGAAGCGATAAAATATGGGTCACCAATTGAGTACAATATTTACTGGCTTGGGTAGGTTTTTTGAGTATCCAGTGAAGCGAAAACCAATATGTTTTTATAGACAGGAAGACTTCACGGCTACAGGTTTAATATTATTTAAATTTTTGGGTAAAATGTTTTAAATATACCAAACTGATCATATTTTTGCTTCCAAGGTGAGCCCCAAAAGAAGGTGTCCGAGACTATCAAAACTACTATGACAGATTACGATAAGCTTGTAGACCTTTTCTACAAGCGATTAACTGAACAGCGGCAATACAATCAAGTAAATATTATTTTGTACTATTATGCTTCTCCAAACGCCAAAAGTGTAAACTACTCTAGAATTCTGTTCCATAACACAAAATACTCAATAGTCGGAGGGTTGCGTGATATCGAGCATATACTTAAAAGATCAGGACATGTAGAGATTTACCCTATAGGAAATGAAAGAACACGACCGTCGCTGGAGCATGCAGAAAGTGGTGCAGCGTTTCCCCGGCTGGAACGAAGTCACCATCGCCAACCTGCACAGCTTGTTCCTACTCTTCGATAACCAGTCAAATGGGATGCTCGGATTTGATGACTTGTCAGTTATTCTATTACCTAAAACAATAGTTAAGTCTAATGCTTAAGGGTGGGGAGCCCAGTTCACGCGGTCGCGGATTACTGCCATTTGACTGTTTTGAATGCTTAGCATTAGCCAGTAGACATCTATTCTAATATTATAAAGGGGAAAGATTTGTATTGAAATTACTCAAAAACTACTTCGCAGATTTAAAAAATTCGTTCATCATTATAAAGATATGTTACCAGTAACATAGGCTTTATTTTGCAATTCTCGCGAGCGAAGTCGCGAGCAACAACTAGTAATAGATACTTGTGAGAATATTGCAGCTGTGCGGTGCTGGAGAGCCTCGGCGACGAGACATCGATGGAGACCCGCAAAGAGAAATATAGCAGTGCTGATTCAGACAATGACGGCTGGATCACTTATGATGAATTTTTATCTGTACGTCTAACCGTGATTCTTCACTATCTAAACAACAAAAATATATTGTTACCTCAGGCTCAGACAATACATACTAGTTCTTCGGTAACATACGATTGAGTTTTCTGAAGTACATCTATCTCTTGTCTTTTCACGTGTGGTTAACTTCGTCAGTTTTAAATTATCATATAATCTATACATGTAATAAAATTGGTGTGTCTGTTTGTAATGTCAAAAGAATTGCAGATTTCCAGATGATGTATTTGCCTTGCTGATAACGAAGATCGCATTTAAATTTTTTATGTCTGTCTGTCCGTCCACAAGCCGCGTTTGTTCCGGGTATTCTCTAAAACAGCTGGGCCGATTTCTACCGGACTTTCACTGAAAGGAAGCTTACATAGACGGGCATATTATAGGCCACTTTTATATCTTATTATTGCGTAGACGTAAGCGCGGGAAACAGCTAGTATAACCTAAAATTGCTATGATCCCTGGTATTTATGTTAGCTGGTGTACAACTTCAACCCGCCAGAGGATGGGCAGCCGTCGGGGCTGGCGCTGCTCTGCAACGAAGTGGCCGACAACATACAGTTCGTCAGCAACCTTACCGTCGGCGAACAACTCGAGTACGGTTTATTTTGAATTTAGTAAATAATAATTTAATCACTTCTATTTTATTATTTTTAAAATATAATGACAAATCGTCTCTAGGCAGCAAAAGTTTATCAAATTGAGAAATATATTAAAGTAAATGAAAAGCATAATAGCTATAAGTTCTTAGTATTTATTAAATTATAACTCTTATGTAAGCTAATTAGCGATAATACAATATTAATATTCGAGCTGATCTTCACTGAGCGAGTCGAGGTCGCTGAGCCGGGTGAGCGGGTCGCAGGCGAGGCAACGGCCGCCGCCCGCGCGCCAGCACTCGTCGCACCACGCGAACCCGCACGACGCAGACATGCAACGATGCCATGTGCACGAGGACGCTAAGACACAAAAGTTTTCAGTCGTAACCTATATATACATGTTAACAATCGTAATATATTTCAAACTTACATATACACCTAGGTTCAGTTTCTCCACAAATAAGGCAAGTCATCCTCGCTGCTGGGAATACTGACAGCCAGCCGAGTAGTTGAGGAAACCTAGTAAAAAATTATTACAAGAAAGCTTATATCTACAGATTCCATTAATAAGGAAGATACTGCGATGCAATTATTAATAGCAACCAGGCAAATGCAACTAGGTTACCTGATGTTCCAGTCAACATTTCTATGCTCTTACTATCCCTAAATAGATTTAAAAACGAGAAAAGAAAATTCCACTAAACAAGGCAAATAAAACATGTTATCTTCAGTTTTACATTCCTCCGGTAATTATGACGAAATACCTTTTCATTATTATTAGTAGGGAATGTTATAACAAGAAGTGTCGTGTCTACCTCATTCTCAAACTGCGCAGGTTCTCCCCGGAGAGGTACTGTGCGCGCACCGCCTGCAGCGCCTTCCTCCGCAGCGTCTTCTGCATCTTCATACGCTTC
>DVQG01000973.1:0-12163 GCA_018231605.1 Papilio ambrax
ACGAGCACTCGTACAGCGGGGGCGGCGGCGGGGAGGACCTTTGATTCATTAGCCGTCATCAAATATTCAGCAACACGCCGCATTCTCGTCCGGCTCTCGAATGGCGCAATTACTAACGTCGCGTCTCGACACGACTGCGGAGTTACGAGCGCTTTAGATTTATTGTTATTACCGCACATTTCCTCCGGGTAACGTTTTAATTACACAGATCGACGATAAACCATCCTGGGGGCGCACTTTTCTTCATTAGAAGACGGATCGCCTGCATCTACGTTTCCGAAAGATTTATATCCTCGGTCGTTCTAATGGTCCTACGATTCCGCCGAGAATGTTTCGAATCTAAGAAAAAAATAAGGGACCAAAAGTAATATCTCTGGACGCCGCCGGTGTCGATCGTGCAGGCAATAAAGCAATATACCATGCGGAGGTCGCGGCGCCGCGATTTTCCGCAACACACATAAATCAACCACAGTTTCATAAGCCGGCCGGGTCCCCCCTGGCGACCGTATCTGACACTCCACGATCTCGCGAAAAGGAAGTGGCCATTCGAGAAAGATTCCCATTTCATCCCGATATATTACCGGGTTCTTTCACAATCGACGCCAGATAAAAGCTTCGGTCAGAATCGTATTCGGATCACCTACATTCTTCGCTATTTAAATAGATGTTATATTTCGATCATCCGATGTATGAGAAATATTAACCTCTCCCATGAAAACGAAACGTCCCACTAAATACTAATAGCAATAAACTTACTCACTCTCATTTCAATGGACATGAAATAATATTAAGGAGCGTAAGCTTTATGCCTGATATTGGCTTGTCTGTTGTTTGAACTTGTCTGTGTGGCCGAGTGACGCGGGGTCGGGCGCGGGCCATTTGTCAAGCAGGCCATTTGTACTTGTCGAATCACAGCCATTAGATCCGAGTGTGACCGCGCACCTCCCCCGCACTCACCCCGCACTCGCCGGCCGCCTCGCATCCACACAGTCCAGTGGAGTGCGATACTCTATCACTGAAAAAAGAGCAGTTAGATTACATCGAGACATTAATGATGTTCGGATACTCTCTGAGCTATGTTAGATGACCAGTAATTGCGAACTAGGATTTAAAAGAGACTGCTCTTGTCAGTGGCAGAAGTCGGTATGTTAAAGCGATTTATCTTACTTTGGTCCGCGGCTAGGAATGAGGTTGCGGCTGATTTATAAGTAGCCCGCTTAATTACAGCCGATGTCGGCGCGGCGTTAATTTGTCTCCGTCCATGTTCCACGTCCCCGCTGCTGTTGTATCTATAGACGAGCGCAATCGTCGTCTGCAGTCCAGCTCGCGATGCGACGCGGCCGCGCAGCGCTCGCGTGATCCCGTTTTAAAGTCGTTTAAATCTAAAGCTACATTTTAAAGCGCGCCAATAAATACGTTCGCATAAAACTAAAGTTTATCTCCGTTCCCTTTGAAGTACGGCCCGAGAAAACAAACAGAGCAATAAAGAAGGCCTTTATCGGAGCCACGAGTCGACACGCGAGCTAATTTACAACACGGCCGCGGGTTTTATCTTCATTAACCCATCGATTCACAATTAAGACGCGGAATAAATCTCCAGTAATGCGCTCCCCGTCCGCGCCGGTAGATGCCGCTCCGAACAGATGTTACGTATAAATAAAGCCGAACGGAGGCAACATCGATATATTCCCGTCCGCGGCAAACTTTACAGATCTATCGGCGCTGCCCTCGCCGGCCGCGGCGGACCAGCTCGGCCGCGAACCACTTTCGAACTTAGATACGGCTTAAACATCACCAATGCACTTTGTATCTACAAATTCTCTGCATCAAAAGTCTTCGATTCAAAATAGTATCGGGTACAATACAATTTGTGCCGTTTGATGCGATGCAGGGCCCGGCCGCAAACCTCAACTTATTTGCTGCGTAACGAGTCGATGCTCACATTCGATTATCTGTCCGCGGCGATGTGGCGATGTGGCGATGCGGCGATGGCGGCGGGGCGGTGGTATCCGAGGCATTACGCTTGATGCATTGCCGGCGACTGCGCGGGATTGTCGGCCCTCGGTTGATTTACTGCGGCCATTTCTTGCCGGCGCTCAGCGCGGGATAGATCCCCATCTGTCGCGGCTCGCAGCCCGCGTGACCGATCGCGCCGATCGGAAAGCGTCGAGGCTCTCTCTCTAATGAATTGTTCCAAATAATTGGGCTAGTATTTTATATTGACGTCGTTTGTTCTCCGATGGGAGCATTTGTTAGGTGGCGTTGATTTGTGCGACGTCTCGGCGGCCGCTGCGGGAAATTTGTCTCGCTAATGATATTAACGAGTCTCGGATCATCCTCTACCTGCGAAGGATAATGTTCCAACAGGGCATTTGAATTTACCGATTCAGTTTAAATCGGAATCGAGTTCATGATTTAAACTGATTAAGAGCTAGTCGTTATCGCAAATGGGTCATTTTGTTGCGCTGTCGCCACTCGCGACCAATCGGTAAATAATTTCGAGTAGATTGAATTTATTACAAATTTATTGCTGGTAAAATATTCCCAATGGACTATAATATAAATACGGATAATCTGTAATGAAATAAAATTGAATAAGTAATGAATGGTTTACCAATAATTTTACGTACATGTTTATTTGTCCGGCGAACTAGTAAGTAGCAGGATACAATGGAATTGTATCTTTATTTCAAGTTGAGTAAGGAGCAAAAGCGCTCTGTGACTGCGGAACGATAATATTTGTGGTAATCTTGAGATCTGTCTTTAGCAGAGTTAATAGTATAGCGGCGGAGGCCTGGCTTTTTGTGCGGTGCAGTCTGCGGCGTACATTGGGCACATCTGCTGAGCTCTGCGCTGGCCATGGCGGCGCTGCACTTGCGGTCGCGTCTCGCGGCAGACAATGCTCTCATCACTTAGGACGTTCCTCGTCTTTTATTACCAGACCTTTCTGTACACAGAAGCGAATTCTTACGTTTATACTAACCACAATTTAACTTGTTTTAAATTTAATTTACACTTGGTTGTTTAACTGTACGAGTCGTAACTTAATTACATGTTATTGAAATTAAATAAATAAATTACAATTAAAAAGTTAATTACCTGCCAGTCTTACATCATAAACGAGTACGTTATCTATTTGCATGCGCCAATTAAGTTCAATTTGTGTCAAGGTCACACGATTTGAAATTTTAATTTAAACATTTTGTTATTTTATTCATGATTTAAATAGGCGATTCGTGTTTCAAATTGCCAATGTTAAAGACTTAAATCACGTTAAAAAGTAAGAAATAGTGTTAAAAATCGTTACAGGCTAACGGTGTGAATGCAGTCGACGTGTTCCGATAAGGCGCGCCTGACTTTGATGTATGCTCGCCTCCGATCTTGATGGACGTATGCTTGCATGCGTATGCTTGGTGCACACCGCCATCTGTCGGCGGCTGTCGGCGCGTCCTGTTTGTACCGAGCTCCAGCATGCGGAATATTGATTCCAATCCTTTACATCCGAAATGTAATTTCCGTTACAAATGCACAGCAAAGGGTATACGTCGTGTTTTGTAAGACTTAGAAAATGTTCTATAAGTTACCTATGCGAAAAATATTAAAAACATGCCACCAACTATAAACACATGTAGACTTTATCTACGTTTGGATTTTTTTATTGTGAATACTTTTTTATTAACGGTGGAGTTACACTTCCTGGCGTAAATCAATATTGAATACTATTTCCAATACACTTAAATTTTGAGTTATTGTTGATCTGACATCATAGCGATGTCTTGGAGGCGTCTTTACAAACTAAATATGTAAACAAAATATATATGTAAGCACCCAAATTTTAGTTTCAAAGTTTTGACCCTTATTGAACCTGTAACAAGCAAGAAATATTTTTTTTTATAACTTAGTGTACACATTTCAACAAAATATTCTTATTGGTTAAGCAACTGAAGATAGACCAAAATCAAGGTTGTACTATATTGGATAAAGTTATTTATACGAATATTGTAAAGTCGATAGATTTACATTTTTCGAATATGAATAAACTCAAAAACTACTTGGCAAATTAAAAAAATATTTCGCCATCAGTAAGCTACATTGTGACTTAGTAACAAGACTATATATATTTGTTTATTTTTTTAATTTTGCGAGTAAAAGCTAATTTTAATTAATTCTAAAGTCTGCGCAAATCTTGTCAAATAATATAGATATTAAAACGGTAGTCAAAGATAACAGAATAACAATACAGGCTGTGATAAATACTAGATTGCGAGTGAATGCTTTAAAGGTACAGTCTCGTACAAAATTATTCTGTTTTAATTTTTGTAATTAACGCAATAATTTACTTGTGCCAATTTTATTGCCATTACACGAAATTCATGTTAATAGGTATGATCAATCAAATTTTTAAATTAAAGATTTCCCCCCTTGCTACTCGTATCAGAGATCGTTGCGTGAGTTCAATTTATCATTGGATCGCGTCGCGGCCGCGGCGATAAATCATGCTCATTCACACAGACCGAAATCAGACGCGCATACGTCAAAATAAACGCGCGAGCTTCCGTGCCGAGTTGCACAATAAAACCGTCCGAAAGGCTTTAAATATAGAGGTCGTAATTACGTAAACAGACATATTGACGCGTCTGAAAGGTAATCATAAGCTAAAATTTATCACGGAGTGAATCATTCATGCGTCGAGACAGCTGACAGCGCGCACATACATTACCGTGATCGACAGCACAACGGCGCCCGTCTCGTAGCCGTCACGTCGGGATAATGTCGTTCTACCCTGACCTGGGATATGTGCGTTATCGCCGGTGGACAAGGTTGCATTTTCCACGTCGGCCGCACAGGCCCTCACGACATTCTCGATCCGTTGCGCTGTAAATCAAGTGAAAAGAACGACTTCCATTTCCGAGCGAACGTAATAAAGCTAACCTTACCGCCGCCGCATGCGATACAGATTTCAATGATCACGCAGCCGCGAGGAGAGCCACTCGCTGGGACGCAAGTGACGAACTTTAAACCCAAGGTTGATACAATGAATCTGTGTTTTATAACATTGGTCTAAAGTTCGTTGTTGATTGGCAAGGCTTGTGTTGTAGGTTAGAGCCGCATGAGCTCGAGCGGCGCGGTAGCAACGTGTCATCGGTATGCAATCAAGATTTATGAACGAATCTCTACCATCTATACTATACCTTCATCCAAAGCTTGCATCTCCTTTGCCACTCGGAATTATATTTTATGCTCGCACATCTCTTGATGAATTCTTTCGCATGAATAGTTACGAGCTGCATCCGTCGCATTTGTTGTTTTACGAATAATTTATGTAAGACCTTGTCTATTTTCTACAAGTATGTTAAGTGCTAAACATTAAAATAGATATAATGCGCAGTAAACTTTCTAAAAAAATCAATGAATACCACTACTCCTAGGGTTGTCACCTCTTCGGGTTTACGTAGTCCATATTCGGGTTAAGTTAATTGAAAGTTGTCAGCCCTAACACCACCCCATCATCCCCATTATGCCCGTGCGGTAACAGATCCCGTATTATTTAGCAACAAGCCCCGGGCTAAGCATCCATACTATATTCTATTTGTTACTGTGTTGTGCGGTTGTAATTATTTCACCCTCGCATCTTCACGCACGGCACGAAGGGGCAAATTAAAGTTATTGTGAGGTTATTTCGTAGTAAGTAACGTCGCTTTGTATGGATGTATACATACTAAACATTTTTTGTTTATGTTTAAAAATAAACACTGATATGACCAAGTTAATGTGGTTTCCCTAAAAGATTTTCAAATAACAATAAACGTGATTAAAAAAATGATCCAATTTAATTTTTGACATTAACAATTATTAAATTGTCAAAACGAGTAAATAAAAGTGTCTGAAATTTTACAGTTTTTTTTACGGAAAAGATAAGTGTTTTTTGGTTCTGACATTTATGTCAGTCGTATATCGTTATTTATTTAATCAATTATACGAATATCTTATCCAATGTTTCCTCATTCTTGTCTTTTTTCAATTAACCTAAATGTATACCTCATATTACTTTAATTTAAAACATTATCTTTATTTAACCCACGATCTAAAATGGGATTAAGTTTTTTTTCAACTACAAATAAATTAATACATAAAAACATTGACTACTGTTTTTGGATCTAACATCACACAGTATACAAAAACGTAAATTCAAGACTACCGCACCGCGGCGTGCCAACTGCCTACCCTCATTATAAACGTCATCGTTGAAAAGGAAAATTGATTTACGACGCTGCATTACGCCATTATTTTATGACGCGACAACGCTCCCAAATAAAATACTAACAAACACACAACCGGCATCCACGACTATTATATTTTGACAACCGGTTGGTAACAACGGGAAAATTAATAATCACCTTTAACTGGATTTGCTTAAAGACGAAATTTCTTTGAATGTACGTTGTGAGCGAGCAAATGCACAATTGTCGTCGACCGTCATAAAGCGAATAAAATACGAGACACAAAGAATAAACGGTCGTAAGCGCTGTTATGTCTGTCAACATAAAATATTGTATCCTGCGAGGCAACTCCGCAGCCGTTCCGATGCCGCTTCTATTGCTGCATTAATCTTTGTCGCTTCGTGTGAAATTGGAGATGTGAAAATTGCAATATGTACTCGCAACTCCGCTACTTGCTACTTGCGAACGTCATATGAGTTTAAAACTTGTACAAAGTCTTTTGTGTTACGTTTTGCTGACATCTTACACGATAAACGTCACGTCTTTAACATTTTGTGATCTCCGGCAAACAATCGCTTTTTAGATCTTCATTCTGAAACAATTATTGAATGTATGATGTATGCTACATTTCTCACAGAACTAGTAGAAATTAGTAGTTAGGAGATTTTTAACCATACAACAATTAAATCTATTCAATTTAATTTGTAATCTCTTAAGTTAGAAATCCTAAGTAAAAAGTTAAGCGATATAAGCCACAGGTAAACTTGCCACTTTGACTTAACTCATAAGCTAATAAAGTTACTGAGCGTTAAGTAAGACAAACCTTAGTTTGTCGTCTTAACGAAGGAAACATTTAATCAGCATTGCCACTGGGTGTCGCATATTGGGGCGAGACGCGGGACAACATTAGCCTATGGCAGCTAATCCTGGGACAGACAGTCGACTGCGGCGACAGCCCCTGTCCACTACACGCTTTACTGGAGGATTACTTAAGTTTGCTTTAAGTTTAACTTAGATCTGATATCTCTAAGTGTATAAAAGGTAGGATACAAATTTATACATTTTCATGTCATTGTTAAGCGTATAAAAATAATAGTAAAGCAACTATTTAAATAATACCTAACGTATACACGTGAAAGTGAATTCCACACATCAATTGGTGCATTACATCTAAAAGTCTATCTGAAATGCGTAAAAAGGTTTTTATTTTTGTGACTTAAATTTATTCAAGAAAGAAATGTAATTATTTGTGATGGCAATGTCGCATTGACATGTGCCGCGACTTCGTATCATTCAATGATTGGAAAAGAATTGTAAGAGAAAATACAATGCAATATAATTACTGTTTTAATGAACACCGGTGTTATCGCAATTTAATAACATTGTCGTTGCAAATGTCGCGACAGATTTTACCATATTTTTGTAATAACAAAAACTTTAATTATCGCCTCGCCACAGACAACTACGAGTACGAATATAACTTTTGTATATTTTATAAGAACAAAGATTTTTCAGATTGTTTCAATTGTTTTGTTTCGTTGTAATTTTATTCCATTGTTTGTGAATTCAATTGTCAATTGTCACGACCGAAGGTAATTGCGGTGTCTAATTTTTTCTTTTCGTTTATTAAATAAATAGAACTGGCCTTGAATAAATTAATTTCATATTAGACTACTTTTGAAACCTTTGTGTTTAATTGTTGTTAAATGTTAATTGTTTATATCGCTGAATAATATTGATCAGTTTTTTGCAGTTTCATTTGTTTCAATTAAAAAATAAAGAGAAAGACAACAAGTAGATGATGATTTGTTTCAATTAAAAACTGGTAGAAAGCTCTATTCATTTATTGCAATAAATTTTAACATGTAACTATTTTTGACATTTTATCATCCCGACAATAATGCACATTTCCTTATTATTCAATTTAACTTCTGTTTTAGTTAGTGTTTTTGAGATTAATAAAATTCGCTGTACATTTATATAAAAATCTAAGTAACTTTTCCAGATATGCAATTACTACAAATATAGGGGAACGTTTAATTACAGTACATCGTTAAAGAACTTTTAATTAGTTCGTCATATTAGAATGTATTGGCAGTAAATAATAATGCAAATGCGAACTGTTTAGTTCGATATAATTAAGTTGATTGCGGACCTTCGTGCGGGGTCGGGGGCCGCGGGTGATTAAACAATCCTTGTTTATATGCTTATTTCATTCGGAAACAAGCAGCAAGCGGATATAAGATTATTACAATAATTAGTAGTAATTAAAACATTTAATAATGGCTTATGGACGCATAAATCTATTTAAAACTTAACGTTACTGGCTTAAAAATAAAACGAATTAAATTCACCAGGATTCCTGTCTACTTAAGGATTTGAAATCATCAAGAAAAAGCAACAGTGCAATAAACTTAAAAAGTATCAAACGTATACAAATGAATGTCTATTCTCTTATGACTTGGACCACACACCGAAGCAGCCTTGTAATTTGTGCCCCTATCAATTCTGTCGCATGTCATTAAGTTTCACCTTTTATATCGCTGATAACAATCTACAAGTTATTAACGCGAGCTGTCAGTTGTCATGATTAAGTGTATCGGAAGCGGACATTTGCCCCACTCGCCCCACTAACCCCAGTTGTCCGAGTTGCCCCATTTGTCCCAGTTTGTAACATTGACAAAAACAACTTGCATAACAAGATTGATTTTATTTTAAACTCATTGACAGTGACACAAATTTTAAATAGTAAATATTAACAATGTAACGCGATACTGAGATTAATAAGTCAAACTAACGGTTGTTTTAAATTATTATAAATGTTAGTAAAAATTTTATTGTAGCCAATTAGCGTATTGTCATGTTCTAGTTCTAGTTTAGGTAACATTTTAAAGTTTAAAAAACAATTAAACATATAGATTAATTATGTGTTGCTAAGCAAAGGACAGTTTAATGTTTGCTTAGTGACTTAGTCTTTCTATCTAATCCCACTTTCACTTTCAGTCAATAACGTAAAATATCGGGAGCATATTCCGTTTGGTTACTTCAAGTAGAACGAAACGCATTCCGTTTGAATATAAATCGTTTAGTTAATTGTTTGAATTAAAACCCGCTTATTACGTACACAAAACGAATGCCGAATATTTAAACGAGGAGCATAGGTGGTCGCTTATGTAAATAATAAATTATTTATTCTATTATATGTAAATGACTTGTAGAGAAGGTAAGTAAAAATTCATGACACCTACTGACATATTGTAAGCGGCGCGGCGCGGCATTGTCGGCGCACAATGGGCCAAATTAATATTCCAAGGTGCCACGTCGCTCCGATCTCTATCTGAAGCGAAAAACTCATGTACCATCGGGATATCTGTCGGTGTCCCATCTTAGATTCTACAGTCATTTGCACGTTTTGTACACATTAAGACAAAGTGAAACAATTACCAACCTAAGGACGCGGCTTTTAATAGTTTCTGTTCGAAATAAAGCCGGTCAGTTTTGAGTTAATTCCTTATTATCCCGTTTGAGGAATGGTAACTATATTATAGGAAGTGGCTTATTTTGTTTCATTGCATGTAACAAAGCATTTTTTTTTTCAAGTGTAACACTTTAGATTTCCAAAACTGTACTAACGATCACGGATCATTGAGGGTAACTCATATTACAAGACATTAATGCGCAAATAAAAGATTCAATAAGGGGCTATATCCACACAAAAAAAACTTTTACAAAGTCCAGGTAGAAAACATGATACATTAACATGACAAGTAATATAAATCAGTCGCTAAGGGCAGCTTACCCTCTAATTCAAGCTCTGTATCTGAACTGCATAATTCATGCGGCGATATGTTAATTCGACTCACCTTATGTTTATGCTAATCGTAATTGGTTATTTCGCTGCGTTCAATTCAACCCCATCGCTCTATGAAGGGTATCTGTCGAAGATAATTCCACTGCGATATCTCATACTTACTGCATTTACCTTTTAATTTATTTGTAACAAAGATTTTATTAAAAAAAACTTTTACATTTTGGACACAATTCTTGAATTATTTGTTCATGATAATATCATAATTCAAGTTCAAATAATACGCCGCAGAGAACTATTTAATATATCATATGAATCTTGGTAAAAGAAGATAGCTGTTTGTTTAAAAATGAGTCTTTTCTTTTAGCTTATTGTTATTGTGCCAACATATTTTATGATGTAAGAATAATAAAACGAACAATTTATACCTTTGTTTACATTTATCTATAACAAACAACATAACAACACGTTTAAAATACAAAATAATCTAATTAATTATTTACCCTTACTTGTAAACACCTGCTGCGTATGCAGTACAGCCGCCCGCCGCTAGATGGCGTTAGTGGTAGCGTCGAAACAAAGTCGCGCAAACTGTGTCAAAGTCGTGTCACGTTATCGTAGTCCGTTTTATAGATTGAATGATTTATTGCCCTCATACGGGACCGACAGTAAAAATAATATAGTCGATCGTAAAACGAGTTGTTTGTTAATCAGCAATATAATAAGCAATTTCCGCTATTTATATTAAACTAGTTCAGACGACTAACATAATAAAACTCTATTATCGTATTTTTAATTGGAATATATCAGAATAAAACGACGTTAATTAACTAATTAAAACGTAAGGAAATTACTCATTTAACAGTCAAAATAAGACTATTAAAACATAAGGCCAGTAAATACTGTTTAGTTTGAAATTTGAATTATCATTTCAAATGTGAAATTACTTAATACTGTGGAAAAAACAAACCATGAATGGTTATACCGCCTCATGTCACGTGTAAAGTTTCTCTAAGCCTCATACAAACCATTTTCGACACGACCACCTGTCTTTCAACCTTTTCGTGCGACCAATTATGCTTTTGACAGTTGAATTTTCGACATGACATGGGCCTAATCAAAATAGCATTTATTAAAAAAAGCTCTGCATTAACAGAGCTGACAGCTCACGGCTGCGTTATTAATGACTCTCAGCGCCGCTCTCGCGTGTACGTTGACTTTTTTCTTTGTGCTTTTCAATGTATTAAATTGTTTTGTTAGTCGTTTTTATGTTCGAGTTCGGTGGGCGGTGTATCGCCGCTCGGCCGCTCGCGTGATCGCGGGCTCGTTTTATCGCCTCGCCGCGACTCTGTGATGATTGACGGCCCTAATGTGTGTGTTAGAGACGCATTCATCAATCATTCTGTACACTTTATTGCCGCTACAGCCGGAGATGGAAAGCAGGCCTTAGCGGCAGCAACGCTCCATTATTCATTTTTACTTAGCTGTTTCACTATCTAATTATTAATTTATAGTGACAAATGATATCGTATTCCAGCTTTTTGTCATTAAGATATGAGAATATTTAAAGTATCAAAGAAGGTTTTCATCAAGATTCAATAAAATAGTTTGTTATAATTTGTATGTAGATATTATATTTGAAATATTTTATTTAATATTAAACATATAACTTTTACACATAACATTATCAACTGTACACAGTTCAGACTTCACCCGCGTGGACACAGACCGACGGCAAGTTCACTTATACATAAATAACTAATTTACATTGCACTAATCACCAAGTCTGTCGGCGCGACGCGACGCGACGCCGACGTGAGTAGAATCTATCGATATCACAGAAGAGAATTGGACAACACGACGTCGACATCAGTCCAGTCGGTTGGGGCGGCCGGCGCGAACTACTGATGTACCGCGGCGGCGCCCAGCCGCTGACCGTACATCGCGTAGGGCGAATAGAATGGCCCCAACGCGGGATTGAAGGCGCCATAGGGCGAGGCGCCCAGGCCGGCCGGGAGACCCGCCTTAGCGTAGGGGTGGTAGCGGCCGGCGGAGAGCGGGCTTAGCGGCGCCGCGGGGTAGGCGCTGCGCAAGCCAGCTGTCGTGAATAGAGGGTTGAGCGGGCTGAGTAGCG
>DVQG01000974.1:0-12154 GCA_018231605.1 Papilio ambrax
AAAACTACTGGGCCGATTTTTAAAATTCTTTCACCGTTAGAAAGGTAGTTTATCTTGTAGGTAGTATATATGCTTTATAAAAAAAGATCTTTACATGTTATTGGATACTGAAAAAGCATCATCAGTTTTTGCGACAGCTCGTGCGAAGGTGGTCATTATTACACTGAAAGTGAATGCACCCAAGGAAAGTGGCATTCAGTATGTCTAGAAACCAGTCGATCATTAGAGTAAATCACATGTTTTACCGTTTGACGTCGATTAAAGATGGACATTGATGATATAGATTATCCGCAAACAAGTAAATAACCAGTCGATAAAGCATTCTTAGGGCCTGTCCCACCAAATTGTAAATTGATAACAATCCCACGTGTAAAATGTGTGATGTAAATGACGGAGTTTGTGACAGTGACGTCATTTTTAAGCTATCTGAGCCTCAGCCAGTGGTAAGACAGGCCCTTAGACGGGGAATTCTGTAGTTAAAGTTCCTTAGGAGTGTGAGTTTAGTCGCGTTTTGAATCCTCTGAGCGCACACTACTCGATTTTTAGTTATTCAACTAAACAGTGGATTTGGCTGCGAAACAATCGACAATTGTAACTGTTGTGCGATATTTTAGTCAAAAGTTGATACTTAAATGTTGATACAAAAAAGGGCCCCCTTAAATGCTACTTAAATTTAAGGGATGGATAGTAAAAATGGCTTCGCAATCAAAAAATAGTTTTGTATATTTAAGTTAACCAAGTAACGATTATATTTAAATTTTGACTAATAGATATCGATAATAAGTCCTTCGGGAAATCCTGATTTTTGTATAAACTATGTTTGAAACACGGTTGGTTACAATCTATTTTTTTCTAAGTAAATTAAGTTGGGTAATTATAAGTTTTTCAAAAACATCAATGTTTATACAAAAACATCCATTTGGTTACGAACGTAATAACATAAATCTTTAACCCAGATTACTATTGTAAGAGAAATGTTCGATATAGTGCGGTTTTTTACACTACGATTCATAAGAAAAAGGAAAAAAACAACACACTCTAGCGTCGCGTGGCGGTTTTATTTGTAGCGTTGAATTTTGTTGTGTTGTTCCAAATCTTACCACTAGATGTCGCTGTACAATTGAAAGTGGTTTACGTTGTCGTGACATAGATTGCGCTAGTTGTTTTTTTTTTTTTCGTTTTTGTATGAATACAATGAATGGTTAGTATGCAGTTATTTTATTGTAGTTATGATTATATTGTTGTGAATGGAGTTAGCTACATAATAATAACACTTTTATTAGATATTTTAGTCTGGAAACTCGTACTTCTTACTAATATTATAAATTTAAAGCTTGCATGTATAGATAGATGTTTTTTTTTTAGAGTTTGTAGCCTAAACTACTGAACGAATCTCAATGAAGTTTGGCATAGATGTAGAGCAAAGTCTGGAAAAGCACATAGGCTACCTAACTTTTTTAATTCCACACGGAGAGTCGTTGGTTAAATATATTTTTTGCTTTTTGTACAAGCAACAATCGTTTAAACTCAAAATTGAAAATTATTAATCTCTTGGTTGTTTCTAAAAACAAGTTAATATTATTTGAATAAGTTTAATTAAATACAATAATGAAATCTAGTATTACGTAATTTGTTAAAAAAGAGTTTAATCGTCGGACTTTGGTTTTATTTACATTTAAAGTGAAATAGACTGTAAACTCAATAGAATAGAGTTTAAATTGCATTGCACATATGGTTAGTATGAGAAAAATGAAATTTTTGAAAGTTGGACACTTGAGTTATGTAATTGACGAAATTCGACGCATAATGTACATGAGTATGTGCTTTTTATGTATATTCAATTTTGTACCGTTTTAAGTATACTTGAAAAGTATTGTAGCAAAAGATTTAGTTGTAGAGTCCCTAAATTATAGTTACAATTAAGGAATTGGAAGACTAAAGGCCTTTTTGTTTGGGGGAGAAATCTTTAAAAAGTTACCCTTCCTTCTGGGGGGGAGACCTATAATACCTACGAGGATATGTGAGGTTTGTACCCACTAAACCCCCTCGGTCGCCAGCCTCTAGTGCAATAGAAGAGGGTTCCGGAATCTCCGTGGAACTCACCAGAACCTTCGGCACTTTACGACACAATGCAGGATATTGCCTGATGTTCTGCAGTGTTATGGCAACATAGCACCACACTATATTACCATCCTCCCGGACCATTTCAATGAACGATCAGGACTCCCACCATCGCCAATGGTCCCCAAGATTCCCTTATTCTTAAGAGGCTAACGGTTGAGACTAAAGGCATGTCCCACCAAATTTTAAATTGTGTGATAATAATTCAACGAGTAAAATACGTTATATATGATGAAAATATCGGATTTTTTTACCTTATCTGACAGTGACGTCATTTTTAAGCTACCCGAGTCTATATCAGCCAGTGATGGGACAGACTCTAAGTGTGGTTTAAATTATATATAAGTAACTATCGAGAAGTACTATTCAATAAAGAAATTGGCAATGTATTTGTCTTAAAATGTGTGCTCGGCCAAAGTTAAAGTAACTGCCAAAATACTTCATTCTAAACTAAAAGTGGTATTGCATAGATAATCATTGTTATTTAATTGTTTAGACTTAGGGCCACTATTCTGACGTCTTCAGATCATAATATAAAAGTATTCATTATGCTTCATTGCAATTTTAAAACATAATTTTATTAGAGACTTGATCCAATGTCCATCTGTTTTCTCTAATCGATTTCATTGACTTTTTTTTAATGGGAGTCCCTCTGCTCCTCTCGTGCCCCTGAGGTTTTGGGAACAGGGACTTTGGGTACCATGAAAAATTTACTATCTAATACAGTAGAACCTCGATAACTCAAACCTTGGTAACTTAAAAATCTTTATAACTTCAAAAAATAATATGTTCCCTTCCTATCAGCCCAAAAGCTCTACAACATAGACCTGATAACTTAAAACCTCTATAACTAAAATATTCTGTATTTCCCTTGGCCTTTAACTTATCGAGATTCTACTATATTATCTATATCTATATATCTAATATCATAAGTATTCTAAAGATAGTCAAAGTATAAATTACTTGATTCAACATTGTCTAGTCTATTAAACTAGCAGAAGCATAATGTAACCGTGCTAGTAGGTCCGGCATTCCATTCCACATCCCAAATACATAAATACATACGCTCAACGCAACGGGATGGAAAATCAGGTCGGTATATAGTGTCACGGTACAATTGGAACCTTCGACATTTTGTTATCGACCTAGATTTGTTTGAACTATATTGAAGAATTGTGTTTTAAATGAAATAAATGCGATATGTTTTAAATAAGCAAATACAATTTTTAAGCGTAACCTAAGATATGTATAAGTCTTTTACGCAAGCAATAACGGAATTTAAATATCAATTTACACTTTTATGGTTTGATTTCTATTTTTATTTTTTTATTCATTTTATTAATTTATAATTTACAGTTAACTTACAAAAATATAATAAAATAACCAGAAAAGTATCTTGTTAATATTATAAATGCGTAAGTTTAGATGGATGGATGTTTGTTAAAGTTTGTAGCCTAAACGGCTGAATGGAGCTTTATGAGATTTGCCATAATTGTATGTTGTTTAATTGTAGTCCGAAAGAACACATTAGCACTTTTGTTTTTATGTAATTGCACACTGACGGAGTCGCTTGCGAAAGCTAGTAGTTTGTAAACTATCGAAGATTGAGTTTACTATGAGACTTCCAAGAATTTTCTTTGCCTAGTAAGATTTTAAAATGACAAATGCTACGATTTACAGGGGTAGGATATTATGTGTGGGTGAGTGGTGTTCGTGTGTGTGTGAATTCCGCACGCACACAAATGTAAAATGGAAAGTGTAGACGCTCGGAGACTTCCGATCGCGTCGTTAATTTAAGATTTCCGTAAGTTTTAAGTTAACGTTTACTTTACATAGGATGTGAGAACGTTTGGGGTTGTAGAATAATTTACATGCAAGTAAATATGCTTAACAAGTTGTCAATGTAGTTTTTGTTGAAATTTATTATTTACTAGCTGTTGCTCGCGCCTTCGACCTTTTTAATGGTGTAATAATTTTCGAAATCGGCCTAGTAGTTTTTGAGTTATTTTAATACATACAAAAATGCAAATATTTTCTCTTTATAATATTAGAATAGAAATAGCTTTTGTCGGCGTGCGAATTGTCTAAACAAGAAAGCTTATTCGTTACTAAAATACAAAATTTTCCTCTTCATAAGCATATCCTCTGTCACACAATACACCCACATTTTGTTCGGTCTTCCTCTACTTTTGGAGCCATCCACATTGAATCTTAACACTTTCTTGTTCTGATCATCAACTCTCCGCATAACATGAACATCCCCTCACCATTTACTTCTCATTTACTCTACCACTGGTGCTACTTTCAAATTTCTTTTAACATACACATTCTTAACTTCATCCATTCTTGTCACACCACACATCCATCTTAACATACGCATCTCAACCACATCCGAAAAATTTGGTTGTCCAAAATTAAGATCCATACAAGCATTACGATCGTCTGATAAATCTGTCCCTTGAGATGATCTGATGAACATTGTACCTTTTGGATGGATATTGTTACTATGTATCTCCAAAACGACTTAACGGATCTCGTTGAACTGATTATGAATGATGTACAAACTGTGTTGTAACATACACTGCTTACTTTTTTTAATTCCGCTAGGAAGAAGTCGCGGTCCAAAGCTAGTAGATAAATATTCAAGTACGTACAAGTGGATACAATAACGTGAGCGTGGTGTGCGAGAGTTCGTCGGCCGACTTTCTCGGCGGCCATCTTAGCTCGAGAGGAGTGATATAACCTTACCAAGGATGCTGTCACAAATGATGTCATTACACCGAAACTTTCTCTTACGCTGATGAATTTTTGAACACGTGGGCGTTGATTGTACGTTGGGAATACGATTATATGAGTGTTTTGTCTCATACTTGTAATAGAAACAACATATTCAAGGATTTCTAAGAAAGAAATACAAACGTTTCTTTCTATTTTTATTTTACTAATATTATAGTTGAAAGTTTGGATGGACGGATTGTTAGATTTTGTAGCTTAAACTGCTGAACTGATCTCAATGAAATTTGATATCAATGAGGATAGTATGGAAGAACAAATAGGCATTTTACGTTTCTTTTTTTTAATTTCACGGGGACAGATTCGCGGGCGCAAGCTCGTGTAATTTAATGTTGTAAATACTAATATAATTACTGAAGAAGTTACTGTTATTTTACATCCAACCTGTACATCCAATCATGAATTACTAACTGTCAATCTTCACTCTATCCGGATGTAATTAAAAAATGAATTAGTAGCCTATGTGTTCTTCCAAACTATGTACGACTATGCTAAATTTTAGCGAGATATGTTATACCGTTTTGGAGATACGAAGTAACAAACATCCATCCATTCATCAAAACTAAACATTAACATTTATAATTGAATTAAAAGTGAGATTAAGATATTTCTAATCCAAGATATTTAGATTGTGTTTGTAAGAATGCGTAGGTTTTCTTTAATAGATAATTGTTGCAAAAATTGTGTGACAATTTATGCAAGTTTTTTAAAATTTACAAGTATATAATCATACTGTTTTCAATATAATTTAAGCGACATGCACACTGTCTGATGAAACAGGCCACCCGAATTTACATAGGCGTGTCCCGTGAGCATTCGATTACTAAAACAGCCGGTGTCTTCGCAACGTTACACGTTTGCAAAGAGACTGTCGACCATTCACTTTCACAACTTTCGAAGACTTCACTTTACTTTCACTTTCGACTGGCGAAAAAATACATCCGGCTCTCGCACGTTAAGAAACACCTGTTGTGTTTTCGATAAATTATTTGAGAAAGCGATAAAAGCTTAACAGGATGACAAGTCAATTAATAAATCATCATCATCACCAGCTTATCACCAATGAGAAGCTCGAAGCTTACGCTAAATAGGAATGACTAGGCCTTAGTCAACCACGTTGATCCACTGGGGGTGAACTGCATATATATCTTTGAATTTCGTTGTTATGTGCAGGTTCAAGATGCTTTCCTTTACCATAAGAGCGTCGGGTTATCACATTAGCACATGACGGGATTTTGACCTTTAGGTAATCAAGTGCTTAAACCCCAGAGCTAACGTCGCTCTTATTAACAAATGAAGCGCTGTATTTGCTATTCTTGAGACAGTCTACATTTTGACGAAAATCCCTTCTAGTAATGATATTGGTAAGGATTCTTGGAGTCATATGAAAACAATAGGCGGTTTGTTGCTGGTATTTCTCATGCCTCGTGTTCTTATAATGATTAAAAACACATTATTTTATTTATGTGTGTATTTGATTCACGCAAAAACTAAAAAAATATTCTGTCATCGTTAGAAAGGTACTTTATCTGTGTGTAACATATGCTATATTTTTTTAATTGAACGCGGGCGAAGTAGCGAGCAATAGCTAGTATTGAATATAATAAATTTGATTGTTAAACGATTTTTCAAGTGTATCAACGGGAATTAGGGTTGCTAGTATATATTAACATTATAAAGAGGAAAGATTTGTATTTTTGTATGTATTAATAACTCAAAAACTACTTGACCGATTTCAAAAATTCTTTAACTTTTTAAGAACTACGTTATCAGTGAAGCATATTTCAAGCGGCGAAGTCGCGAAGAACAGCTTATTTTAAAAAAATATCTACTGTAGATTTGATTTGATTAATTCCAAAACTCCACGTACACATTGAAGCGATACATCTCCGAGTTAATCTGCGGCAACTTTCTAATTTGAAAGCAACAATTTTCAATGTCACGCCGTGGAAAGTGGAATTTAAGATCGGTATCTGCATTTATAAACTCGCTTTGTAATGACACTTGATGCAGTGATTTTGATGAATCGAATTGTGTTTTTAATAATATCTTAACAATCAAATATAATATTAAAACATTTCAATGGATTTTAAGGATGTCGTGTCAATAAATTGAATAAAATATGTCAACAAAATAGACTATAAAATATCTAATATTGCGTTAAGACAGTACTATTTTTTTGGACTGACAAATGGGTAATTTTTTTTTCTCTTTATTTTTTATAGGGTCACTGGTTCCTTATGACAAGTCAGTCCCATAATACCTTAAACTAAATATCGAAACCGTACAATTATAAACAAACACAAAATAAGAAAGAAAAACCCAAAATTGTATTTACAAATAAAGCCTTTAACACAATGTAGCGGACCTCCTCCGCTAGGTCCGTCAGTGACTAAAAAGTGGTAACTAATGTTTATTGTTCCGTTGATACAGCTTTTAATCCGTCAGTGTTGGGAAAACTGAATTCACATAAGAATTCGCTGCTCGGATTTCGTAGACTGTTTTATAAGTTAAAATCAATTGTAATCTTACTAATCCTACTTAATATTATAAATTCGAAAGTTTAGATGGATGGATGGATGGATGTTTGTTGGAGTTTGTAGCCTAAACGGCTGGATGGATCTCAATGAAATTTAGCATCGATATAGAGGATAGTCTGGAATAACACATAGGTTACTTGGTTTTGTTTTTTTAATACCAAGCGTACGGAGTCGCAGGCGAAAGCTAGTTTATTATATATTACTTATGTATGTTTATAATTGTATCAATATTTACTATATAATAATACTATATCAGTCGTAACGGCAGTAAGAACAAAAGGATTTATTTTTTATTAACTGAAATTCATATTTAAATTCCTTTACTAAAACCAAAAATACTTTACTCAACTGTCTACAGACCCGATAATTTCCATATTTTAAGGAGGCGGCATAAAAATTACCACGTTGATAAATAAAAACATACGACTACTTGCGTAAAAGCGTAAATAAAATGTAAATCAACACATTTAAGCTTTGAGCAAAGCAAATTTATGGAGATGTTAAATTTTAACAAGGTTCAAGCGGCGCGGTGAGGGCTTGATTTCGTGTGGCCCTTTTTATTGTCGGATTTATTCCTCAACTGGTACGGGAAAATGCGAGACGTATATAAAATTGGTGGTTTAAAATTCCTTCAGTACATTTATTGCACTCAAAACGTATCTCGTAGCCATAGAGACTTTGTAGCCGTAGAGGCTTACAGGCCTCGTAGTCTTATTACTATAATGGAATCTTAACTGAAGCAAAGTAATAACATCTTTAATAACTATCGGTCGGAAAGGAAATAATACAAAAGCTTGTAGCACCATCAATAATGAAAGTATCAAAGAACTCAAGAATAAATCGGTTGCTAGTGTTCCTAAAGATGATAAATAAGCCAGACTTATACGTTCGCATTTTTCTTCATAACTGTTAGCGTCTAAGAATTAAATAATAATTTACAATACAGGTCATACGTCAATACAAAATGTATCATTCTGCAATCGTTTTAATAAAAGTTTTTAGTTTTTATGTTTTTGCAGTGACATCTCTAATTAAAAGATTTTTGTGTATGTATGTGTATATTATATTAAATATTGTTGAGAATCAAACGATTTATTCACATACTAGCTTTCGCCCGCGACTCCGTCCGCGTGGAATTAAAAAAAAAATGTAGCCTCTGTGCCCTTCCAGACTATCTTCATCCGTCCTGCCATCCGTTCAGCCGTTTAGGCTACAAACTCTAACAAACATCCATCCATCCTTCTATCCATCCATCCATCTCAACTTTCGCATTTATAATATTAGTAAGAAGTAAGATAATTTAAATCCAGTTCTATATACAAAAGTGCGATTGTTAATAATTTTCATCTCGATATTTTGATCAAACCTGGCAAAAAGCTAAAACATTAATATAATTAATTCAACAAAATCCGAAAACATCCCAGTCGAATAGAAAGACAGAAGGCTTATTTTAAGTAGCACTTGGAGCTTTATTAACTTGACGAGTAAAGTGGTACTGGCTTTAGTGATTGGCAATCAATACAATTAAGAACATCGATATAATTAAAGTATCGACATTACTAGTTAAGTGGTAATTGTGCTATCTATGTAACAAGTTCATAGAATTCGTATTAATTATTATCTCGTAGTAAAAACGATTTATGAAAAACATTATTTTAACTTCTTAGTACAAAACACATTTGTAACTTCATTTTGATGTATCATGAATACTTGGAATATATTACAAAGGACATCTTAACAAACTCGAAGAAATCGTATCGTATATAAAACGTTCGAGATTTGAATTCTTAGTAAGGGCGTACAGTTTGTAGAATAACCTAAATACACATTGGCAAAACACATCGTGACGGTCCATAGACAGTCGGACTTAGAATGTTCAAACAATCTTAGTTAACTCACATTGAATGCAAATATTTGTATCGAGAATTTTCCATATTACGTAGTCTTATTTTACATTCTAATAAAAGTCAGAGATCCGTTTATCGATATGCTTACGTGACAGCACATCGCTATTACCAAAATCATAGTCGATATATTCCTTCAGGCGGGCAAATCTCGCCAGCGAACACCTCAATAATTAGTCAGTTATTCGCAGAAGTCGAGCATCGCGGCATGAATAAAACATTCCGCCAGTAACGCAAGGGCACTTGTAACAGCCAATTAAATTTGAACCGTTCCACACTTGTAAGAAATAGATATCAAAGGTCAACATTTCTGGCTTTGGATTCGCAGCTCCGAAGTACAGTTGGTTGAGAGTAAACAGGCCCGTTGTAAACAAACGCTGACGGGGCAAACATCGTGCTAATGGGATTAATTATTATGAACTAGCTTTGCCCACGGCTATGGGCATATTAGTTATAACCTATTACTTTTGTGTATTGCGTTACATTAACGAAGAATCTCAATTACTCTTCTAAATAATATAACAATTAAAGAATAGAAAGCAAACAGTTTACAGAGAATAAAGTCAATAATAAAATCGATAGTTAGCGGCTTTACATTTTCATGTTGAATATTTTACATAAAAAAATAAAAACAAATCCATTCGAGTTCGTAGCAAGCAAACGAAAACCTCCCAATGCATAAAGATTTAACAGCGCAACGTCAGAATTCATATAGATTATCCTCAAATAAATGGGAAAAGCACGTAACAAAACCATTTTGATTTGAAATACAAATAAATGTACTTAATGTTTGCTAAAATATTGAAATTTAACTTGTATTTTCAATATGTATCGAATAGAATTTTAATATTCAAAAACATTTTGCATATTCGCTTTTTAAATAAAGGCTTAATTTTAAAAATAATTCTATTAAAGTAAAAATTCATTATTTTAAAAGAAGCCAGAAGGCTCGAGATAATATCTCAAGTTTTCTTCCATTTTTCAAACAAAAATTCATCCAACAATTACATAGAAGCTTCAGTCCATTAAGACAAAGGGAATTATTAAGATAGCTTATTATGCCGAGACACGCGGAGAGGCGTGCGGTTGACGTAGCATTGTGCTACGTGGCTACGACACCGCTACGAAGTACTACAGAACTTGCCCCGTGTCCTTTTACACACCAACCACCATTTTGTACTGGATATTTTTTCTTTTTTTTACATTATAAAGAATGAAGCTTTTGTCTAATAAAAGGTGACAAGGAAAACCATCTTCAATATAGTGTTCTATACTTTTTATTTACTAAAAATGAGATACCAAAAGTTTTCTTTTTCTAGACTCTTTTAAATAAAAGCAAGTGTTTCATAAAATAAAAAACAAACTCGTCTGACTGTGCGTCTGTCATTTCGGGTGAAAATACCAATGAGCAATACTTTACTTAAAAATATGGCTTTCGTTGAGACGATACAAAAACCAGTTATCTTTAATATTAACAAACCTTTTAAGACAACGAGTGTTTGTCTCAGAATATATCACCTCACTTCAACTTGATTGAACAGCTTTCATTTGTTTAAATGATACATGTCACGAAACAAAAGAAACACGACGATGCCACACGACGATGAAACTCGACGATGCCACACGACGATGCCACACGACGTTGCCACTCGTTGCCACCGACGCGACATTTCGTGGATTTAATTTGGTGTGAACCGCGATCACAGATTCCTCTCGCCCTTTCTTTGCCCTTGATCTTTTAACATTCATATAAACTGAAAATAACATTTCATTTCAAGACCGACGTAAACGAGTAAATAATAAGACGAAATATTTCTTATTCAGCATCTACTTTTATATACCATCTTATTAATCCAAATAATATTTGATGTACGGAGATATTGCCGAAAGCTTGTACTCGTATATAAATGTTACAGTAAACATTAATTTCGGTTTCTACTGCTGTATAATTACTTATTAGTTTCTGTTTTGTCAAACAAATTTAAGAGTTCTAGACTTATGTTTCAAAAGAATGTTACATTTGAACTAGCCTTAAAAAAGAACTTAAAAGAAAGGAGCAAAGGAGTGGCGAGAAATCAGAGGTGCTCGGCGCCCATAGACATCCGCAACACCAGAGGAACTGCAGTTGCGTTGCCAACATTTGAATAAAAGATAGACACGTTTCTTGTCTAAGTCGTACTAGTTTGGGAAAAACCACCTATAACAGACCGTATATTATTTTTTATCCTAACAAATCTCTTCTCATTAAAGCATTAGACTTACACTAGGAGTACAAACAAAATAACCTACAAAATTGTCTTAACAAATACAATTTGACACTACCACACTGCCCATGTTTTTTAGTGGGCGGTTAACAATTTGCCAAGTATTCTATACGGCATCCGGTGAGCAACTCAAGTGGGCCCTTGGGGCCTGTACAATGGCGGTCCACAATACATCCTCACACTACCCCTCACCCTCACCTCATACCCCTCGTTACTCCAGCGTCGTTGATCATTCCCTGCAATCGAAACCGATACAATCGGGGTCACGATGCTCTAAGTATGCCGTTCCCATTGTAACACAAGTAAAATAAAACAATATACGTTGGAAAAATTGTTCAAACATACTACGGTCTTTACAAAATCATGAATATTACTAACACTGGTAAATAACGAACTGAATAAAAACGCATATTTGTACAAATAATATGCATAATTGAACGAGGAACTGTAAAGAAGCTTAATAAGTTAAAATCTTAGTATAAATATAAATGCGAAAGTTTAGATGAAGATGTTTCTTAGAGTTTATAGCCTA
>DVQG01000975.1:0-12153 GCA_018231605.1 Papilio ambrax
CTCCCGATAAACGGGACCATACCAACTAAAACTCTACTGTCTCCATTGTTTCACTGTGCACCGGGGTGTGGGCACGCAAGAAGTATTCATCCACTCCCCGGTGTTCACCATTAGATAGGTTTTTTTACAATTTATTTTTTAATTTCAGCGGGGGAAGTCGCGAGCAACAGCTAGTATCTGAAAAGTTTAAGATTTTCATTAAATAACATTGTAATAAAAATTTTAATTAACGCCTACTTGAAGTGATCCTTTACAGTTGGGTAAACCTAAATAAATTGTGTACAATACAAATAGAGAACTGTCAAATTAATATTACGTAAGAGTTTCTGTTAGGTTCTATGTTAATGCTTTAACAATTAAAGTTGAGTATTACAGTTAACCGAGTCCCCAATATCGTCCATTGTAAAGACGCGTGCGTTATCGTTACACGCAGTCCGATATGTCGCCCCCACTTTAGTGATGGCAGCACCCATTTGTTTCAACACTATCCCCTTTATGTCCAACAGTTTAAGATTCATTATCATTTAAAGATAACGTAAATCCGGCCCTGTAACACGGGACGTATTTAGGTTGATTTTTTGATCCGTTTTACTTGTAAGACTAATATATTACTTATAGTACTAATATTATAAAGTGGAAAGATTTGTTTTGAATTTTTAGTAAGTATTGAATTAACTCAAAAACTACTGGGCCGATTTTAAAAATTCTTTCACCGAAATCTACACATCAGTAAGTAATATAGGTTATGTTTTTTTTATTATTTTTTAATTGTACGTGGGCGAAGTCGCGAGCAAAAGTGTGTTAAACAATATTTGTATACAAGATATAGCAATATCAAAAACAAGTTATTTTTTTCTTTATTTTGTGTTTATCAAAGTCTAAACTTAATTTATGTGAGTTAGAAAACAAACTTAAATTATTTAATCAAACAATTCAAGTTTTCACACTCTTCAAGCGATTTATGATTAAGTTAAAATACATCAAGTAAACCATTCAAGTAATGTACAAGTGAATTGTTTGGTGACGCCACGCAGGATCCATTTGCGTACTCTCAAAAAAGTGAACCTTAATGAAGTGTAAATAATCGAGAAGAGTGTGGAATCGACTAATGTTTGTGTACATTCGATTAAACCCGGGCGGGGGATCTTGGTGATCCCCTCCCCTGGCAATATCTCAAGAGGGCACTTAAAATTATTGACATCTCAAGAGCAATGAATAAAGCTCAAGCGAATTTATAATTTGACGGCCCTGATTTTTATTTACCGTTACGTTTATTTTTAACAAAAGATATGATAAATACATTGGAGCTTTATTTATTTTATGCTTCATTATGAATGTATTTTTAATCGAAACTCAAAGTTTCTTGATGTAATTTAGTACCTATTATATTAACGGAGTTAGTCCAAAGAGCACTTTTTACCATAACAATACTTTTTGATTAAATTGTAATCCATTTGTCTAGTTTGTTCACATTTACTTTAGTAGTAGTAAAGTGATAACACTTTGTCAAGTGTCAATAGTATAGACTTTAATTGACTTCTCTTTATTTCTACGATAGGTGGCGTTGTTTACTATTTAGCGGTAGCTCAGTTGCCCTTGTTACACTCAAACCGAGAAAGAGAATTCACTTGAGTACCGGAGCGTTGAGGATCGATTGTCTTTGCTTTAGGGAACTTGTGATTATTTAAAACTAGCTGTAACTCGCTACTTCGTCGACGCAATGTTAAATAAAAGTAGCCTATAATATGGCCGTCTCTATCAGCTACCCTTTAGTGAAAGTCCGGTTTAAATTGGCCCAGCAGTTTCGAAGATTAGCCGGAACAAACGCGGCTTGCGGACAGCCAGATAGACAGACAGAAATGTTACCAGCACCTTAATATCTTCCCGAAATCAGGAATTTTCTCTTTTTGTATTACAAGCAGACAGTCCCATCTTATTATATGCATAGAAGATTATGCTATGGATGCATGGAGTTTTGTATAGACTTTTTAATCTACGTTATAAAATAATAGTATTTCCTCGAAGTAAAAAACACCAGAAACATACTATACAAAGTGACAAGAAGCCATAAAATAAGTTTCTTTGCGTTTCCACCATTGTAAGGCTTGCAATATCATCCCCCAACAGGCAGTGGGCTTCGTTGTAAATTTAGTCAGTTATTGACAACCGCAAAACCCCCGAACCTTACGTGAGCAGGTAACTGCGAGCGAACTTTTTTTATGCTTCTTTTATATTATTCCTCTGAAATCGGAGGCTCCGCATCTGGTGCAGGCTTTTTATTACCCTGTTATGACTGCAATACGAAACTGCCAGTAGCTACGTGTGTTTTTTGCATTTTATTTATCAACGCAGCCGTGTTCGGTTGCGGTAAATTAAATTTCGCAGTCCTCGGTTCGTGTGGTTTGTTTGAAATCCGAAGCCCCGGGCAAATTAGAGCTCGATTGTATTCAATGCCTAATAGATTTTATCTAAATGATACCGCGGGCTTTTTATTTTAATTAGTTATGCGGTTATTTTATACGGATTTATATGGTCTAGGTAAAATGTTAAATTAATAGCAGTGTGTGACTTTATACGACATAAAGCAAGCAAACACCTTTGATAAAACTGTTGCGATTGTTTAGCAGACAATTCAACTGTTTAGTTGCACAACTAAAAATCGAGTATTGTGCGCACCTCCATGTAAGCACATAGGAATCAAAGCGAGACTAAACAGTTGTGCGACAGTTTAGTGCAGGGGCGCGCGTATGTCTTACTCGTATTGTACTAATTTTTCGTTACGTTTTAACTTAACTAAATGTTATGTAATACGGTTACTGATTATAAGGTGACTGAGGTGCGTGCACGAAACGATTTCATTTTACCGTAAACAGCGACTATTTCTATGTTTAAGTAATGTTTCTAAAAACGGCTAAAATGATTGGGCGGAAGCCTTTTTGACGACGTCGCCGCGGGGCTGTTTTCATTTTTCAAAGTACCGTTCGTGAGGCGGCGAGGCGCCTGTCGAGTCGCTTCCAGTATAAATGTTAGCGTAACTCATGTTGATGCCGCGGACACTATGCTTTATTAAATTTTAACAAGATTGCTTTCCTGGCCGTCGACAGCGGCCGGCTAAAAACATCACAAAAACACGACAACCGAAAACATCGACAATAATTTCGTAATTAAAAAAACTCGAATGTTAGACGTGATGTTTTCGGTGACAGGTCGAAACAAAGTCCAAACGAACAACCGTGAAACGTCAACAGTAAACAAAAAACTCTTCACCCAGTTAGGGCCGGCGTATTGTTAATCGATCAGAAGGGTGACATCGGGAATCGATTCGCCGCGACATCGATCGCTGAGCATCGATCTTTCTTAACGCGTATTAAGATTTAAAAATAAACTTTGAATTATCGCCGGCGATAACAACAAGGTTGTCGGGTGAACGACCTTTGTTAGTCACTGTCATAACTGTTTATATAGACAATGTACGCACACGAATAGTGTACGATGTGATTATGTTCCGTGGCCTATGTGGCCAATGTGGCCAATGTGACCGACATGGCCGACGTGGCCATAAGTTCAGGGACCTCTGCCCACTGGATGAGCATTCACTTATGAAGTGAAACTAATGTCCGTTCATTTATTCCGCGTAACCTAAATAATAATCACTGAATTATTCAAATGTCAACATTGTCTCACTACTAATGGATATAGAGTTTTGCCTTACGTGTCTTCAATCATCGAAACACCGGACTAGCTGTTATTATATTATTTAAACATTATTCTATTGTTTTACAATACTATTATACGCAAATTTTCACTCATAACTTTCTAAATTACATTTTGATCTGTCTATTACTTCTTAAATAACATTAATAAGAGAAAATAACATAATAATAACATTGTCGGTGGTACGATGAGTAACGTTATCTGAAGGCGGTGTCAAGTCTCTCGTATGATTTATCAACTTTGTCCTGCGAATAGTTAACCCACGCATTCAAAGTTCATTTGATACCTTATTTATATCGATGTATACATACATTATATTGTGAGAATAATATAAACGTACAAAAAAATTGCTTACGTATTGATTCTCCAACGTAATTGTAGATTTAAAAATATTATTGCCAATTGTAAAAAAGTTTTAAAACAAAAGCTTATTTAATAAGTTTTGTCTTGAATGAGCTACGTAAACAACAATACTCGTATATTAAAACCAGAAGATTATCTACCTCAGATACACGATAATGCCTGGTTTACAATGGGCCAGGACAGTAAGACAGTAGCGCAACCCAAGCATAGATTATACGCAAGCTCTATCAGTTAGATGTCCAGTTATTGAGCTATCCAACTGTACTGGCCAATTGTGAACATTAGTGCAAATTTATATAAATACAATTTGATGCAACTTATTAATCTACACGTAGATTGCAACCAGACCCACATCCGAACCGCAACCGCACAAATAATTGAAACTAATGCTTGTTAGATTGCGCTCGCTTACTATGATAATCGTTATTGATATGTATAGCATTAAAAGATTGCTGTATTGCGGTATTTGTACCAATCTTTTATTAACAGACCTTGTATAGAACGAAAAGGCAGTCTCTCCTTTGTAGTTTAATCCATTTTAATATTAACGTTTGATAGTTGTTAGTTTAATGTATTGGAAATGCTTAGTTCTCGGAAACATTTGTAGTTTTCTTTCGACGGTACTATAATATTAGTATAGTAGAAGGATTAATGATGGTTAATGCCTACTTATCCCTTAATATCGAGCTATTATTTATAAACATTATAATAGAAGTGTCCTATTAGATTTTAGTCACAAACAAATTGCGCCCGAGGCGTCCGCCGGCGCGCTGACTAAATCTCCATAGTCAAATTATTCACTTCCGCAATCCGAGTAAAGCCCCTACGACGCCCTGCACAACACCCCGCACCCCCTGGACCCCCCGCTCTTGTAATATTAAATTATAACAGCCCAAGTGAAGCATTTGCAAATGGAAAACAGTATCTAGTGGTAGGTTTTGTTAGAGCGCCCGCTCTCACTTTCTGTACGTTTATTTTCAGTAAGTCGCTATTATAAAATTCCGTTTGCAGGCAGTTTTAATGCACCGACCGCCGTCCCCCGACCGACGACCGCCGCCCGTCGCCCGGCAAATGGCATGTGCATACGGACTTTCCATTAATCATGCATTATTATTGCTGGTGTAATTGCTAAATGGACTCTGCGAAGTATTTTTTGTACTTTCAATTATCCCAACTTACTATTCTTATTTGCGACTAGCTTTCGTCCGCGATTCGTTCGTGTGTTCTTCTAGGGTTTACTCTACATCTGTGCAAAATTTCATGGAAATACAGACAGCCGTTAAGACGCTAAACTTTGACAAACATCCATCTAAACTTTCACCTTTATAATATTAGTAAGTTAATATCAGAGAAAATAACTAGAGAGAACTAGAAGTTACTACTCTCATAATATGATTTTAAACCTTTCCAGTCTACTGTCTACCCACGATACATGATATATTAATATGAAATTTCTTCCGAAAAGTTGGTAGAATGTTTATTTTGCATAAATGATGTGAACATAAAAGTAGACAGGGACATAACATAGATGGTCTAGACTCGTTATTAATGCCTTACTTTAAAAAGGTCGGAACATTCGCAAGCGCGGAGATAAAGGTGTGGATACACTAGAGGAGCCGGTTGTGAAATATATCAGATTATTGTAGCATTTTTTTTAAAGGCCAGAATTTATCACGTACCCTGTCAGCTGACGAAACGGACGGGTAAATCGCGATCGCATATAAATCCCTGTTAGATTTTAATCCTCAAAACGATTTTTGGTAGTTTTATTTTTAACGACTGAGCCAATGCAACAATTTTAGCTTGATCCGTTGAAAACGTTGAAGTAAAAACAACTACGCACCGATTTCGTGTTTTTAATTTGTTCTGTTTTCAGATCAAGCCACTTGATCTTTTAAGTTAGTCTGAAGCGTTTATCCGTTTACTTCTCTCTTAAGATTATAAAAGCTGATTTTGTTTAAGCTTGTAAACCGTGGATTTATCTTAAGACGTCTTTATGTTATTATTTATTTACTTATTGTTCAGAAAATAGTAGTTAATAAGATTAATTTAGAGTAACATACAGTTACAACGTCAGTATTTGAGTAAAACTTTAAGTTTTAATTTCTTAATTAAAAGTTTAGCAATATAATACAACGGTTGGTTAATAAAGATTTGGTTGTTCATGTTTGTAATCTCAGCGGCGTTACATCCCGCCAGAGCGACGTTCATTGTTTTGTAACTTACAATCTCAGCTGTTTTAAAACGCCGTTTCGATTATTCATGAATATCATTAGACCGCCCTCTGTTTATAATACTGTGAACCTCGGCACATACTTTACCCATTTTTGTTTACACACAGTCGGCACGCTTATCAATATTTCTACAAATAGGGTAAGTGTACATTTAAAACACAAGACGGAAGTTCAAAGTAGAATCCGCGGTCTAAAAGAATCACGAATGTTTAAAGGCAATAAGCTTGCATTCGAAAGCGTCCCGAACGCTTCGTTTTAAAAACCATTCGTCGACGGTAACCGACATGCAAAGAGTTCACTTTAAAAAGAGGAAGAAATACAATAGCTGGAAGTAAAGCGGCCCGGCTCGACTTTGTAACGAGTTCTGTGTGTACATTATTTAAGTCGAGCGGCACCGCATTAAATGCATCCGAGTTTTTAAAGTTTCCCTGTCGATACTTCGCCCTGTCGACCGCCGGCCGACCGCCGCCGCCGCCGGTTGCCCGTCTCTAACCCCCCGACCGCCGCAATAATAAAATGCAGGCAACAGTTGAGTTGGGTAACTACACACTCCTATACCCCAAACATTATAGAATAAATAAGAGGAAATGCATTTAGTGTTATGACTCAGAAAATCTTTTTAGACATCTTTGCTAAGAATTTATCGTTTTATAGCGCCAACAAACGAAAGGTTCTTTTACAAATAAAAAATGTAAATATAAATTTTAATTCAAACACGTTACAAGAATACTTGCCATATTTTAAGGTCGTGGTTCTCTGAGGCCCCTTTTAAATAAAACCGTTTGAGTGAATGTTTGCTAAAATTCCTACGTTCGGACCCCTTCAGGGAAATTTTGACAAATAGTTGTCGGACTAATAAATTTTCATTGAAACCCCCCGATAACTTTGCTCGCGTCAGCCGAGCGCCGAATTGGGGCATTCGAGAAAGTTACAGCTAACTTAATTAAGAGTTGAATTAGTCTCGGCTTAAGTGCGATTATAAGTTCTTAAGATGTCTCTGAGAGCAATCCGAGCTATGAGATACAGTCGCGTTTGCTCCGGACGTACTAACGCTGGGGCGTTCGCGTAATAAACATTAATAATATGGCAATAATGACGTTTTCTCTTGCTGTAATAAATCGAGTGGCAACAGCTTTCGGCTCCTACGTCTGTGATTTATGCAGATTAACGCCTTTGTTCCTAACATGATTAAGGCCACTGTATCAACGCCATTACTTATTGCGGTGAAGAGAGAAACTCTTCTTATAAAAGCAGTACCTTTTTGGCCGTAATTTGAAATTTGATGCATCACGGGTTCATTGTTCTTGTCATTTGTGGTAAAGCAAACTTTCGGCCGGATACTGAAACAATATTAAAATAACTGCAAATTACATTAAAATGTTGTCATCTGCCAGACTGCATGAAGCGATGTTTTTAAGATACGTTCAGTATTTAGCCGTTAGTCGATTTCCGATTATCTACGTATTAAGTCATAATTTATACATTACCTTGTTGCATACACATTAAGTTCAAGGTTGCAGTCAAAAGTTTTTGCGTACGCTTAAGTTCGCTGGAGTGTTTAATATATTCTCTCGCATGTCGATACGATCGTGTTTGTAACCTCGTGGTAGGCTACGGCTGTTATTAGGAGATTCAATCTCTGTAGCGTGTACCTTTATGTAAATAACTTCTCGTTTTTTTTCTTCTTTAACACGCCTCTTTATCGTAAATTAATAGCCTTGCTTCGTAATTAACAGTGTGAAATCGTAATACGAGTAAATATAGGTCTTAAATGTACGCCGCTAAGTACATTCATTTGCATGTTAGATAATTTTAGTCTGATTAAATATCTTTGTAATACACGTATTGTGTTCATTCGAAAACCCGGTGCGCCGACCCTACGGGAGTAGGATAAGGCAGGGGAGATGATGATGACACGTATTGTTTCCATATATAATAATAACTTTTGAATCGGTTTCTGTAGATCTCTATTCTTGAAAATATTAAGTGAATACGCTTCAGTTAGAAAATTTAATAAGTCGTAAGTCAGAGTTCAGAAGCACCTTTCGGAAAGTTTCATATTAAGAGTACGGCGTGAAACGAAGCGACGGTGCTTGCTTGTGGTCTTGAAGAATTTCTTCGAGTTTGTAACAAAATAAAAAAGTGTCAGACTGCGAGCAAACTTCGACGCTCGCGACATCGACGCGGCGGGTATTTACGAGACTGTCTGTGAGATGAGCTCAACATTTTTAGCGTGAATTTAATATTTCATACGCCGGATATGGACTAACTTATTGATACAGCTGTAAAAATGGCAAAGTTCGGAGTGAATTAATTCGTTTCTCGAACGTTCTGCATTCCATTGGGGAGAGTGGTTCTGCGTGTAACTTTTTTGGCATTATTTTTGACTTATTTTAATCCCGTGTTTCTCTAGTTCTTCCCTATGTTTCTTATTTACTTAATTTTAATTTTAATACATGTAAACTTAATTAATTAACAATTTTCCTAGTTTCAGTTCAATCGAGTTTACAACTCAAATCGAAAACACTCTTTGAAAATTGTTTGATTTGGAAAATAACATTTCATTTTAGCCTTTTTTCCACCATACATTTCGTTTGTAAAGTTGTTAGCTTTCAGTTCGGGCGGCGAAGTTTCTTTCGGTCGTGTTGTTTGCAACTTTTTTTGCTCCATCTTTTTCCACAGACTTTTATAGTCATCGTCGAGCGATCGCCTTATTTTCTTTCTTGTAACGCCGCGCCGCGGTAACTTGCTATTATTTCGAGGAACTTTTCGAATTTGGCTCCTTAAGATCGCTTCGTTTGTTTAAAAATTGCGAATGATTATTTACGTTTAACGCGGTAAAAATGAACACATAGTAGTTATTCACACCTATACAAGAAATGTATTATAAAATATTTATATACTTAAAATGTCTTATCGGGCAGACAGTGGCAGGAAAACGAGAGAGCGTATTTACAAAGACCATCCAGACGGTGGGATCAACAAAGTCTTATTATGTTTTATGACGTAGATGTTAACTCCGTTCTATAGTTTTGTGTATTAATAAAGGAAATTTAACGCATACTTGCTTACGTTTTATGGAGAACATAACAAATGCAAGCAGAAAGAGTATTTGAAACTTAAAATTTATTTAATAGTATACATAAAGGTTGTACAAATATTTGTAATGCATACTATAAACTAAATAATGCTTACCAAATAGTGTACATAAACAAATGAATAGACAAACACGAACAGACTGGAATCGTATTTGGGGAAACAGATTTGTTTAAGATGAAACGCCGCGGTCACGTCTTGGATAGTGTTACATTTACATTTAGATGCATACGCGGATTTACGTGTGCAGTTCAACCTGTTAGCTTGCATAATGCAGTGTTGTTTCCTAAGTGGCGTTAATCTTATAGCCACCGACGTCACAAGTTCCATGTATGTACTAGACGTAACTAATGTACATTGAGTTACATTTATGTAATAAATATTGTATAGTTTTGAATTCACATTGAAATTTAAAAAAAAATGTTATGTTTAACAATGTCGAATGAATTAAATATTATTTATTTTTCTATATTCGAGAACATTGTATAGTTAAAACTCAAAATGTTTATTCAGTTATTTGATGTTAAAGTCATAAACGTCACAAACGTTTTCAAAACGGAAGCGTTGCATTTTGTTGAAATAAAGTTTTACTATCCGAATTTTATTACTGATTGATAGCTCTCCGGCAGAGGGCGTGGGTGATATTGGAAATAATTTAACAACTATTTAAATATACGAGATAAAATCTACGAAGTACATTAAGTTACTTTTAGAGGTGGACGAACTCATAAAAATGTCCCCCAGACATATTGCATGTAGCTCATAAATTGAAATGGACTTACATCGATACATCCTTTAGTCTGGTCCCATTCTGAGTTAAATCTAATCCTGAGATCATATCTTTCATATATCTAAAGTAAGTAAGCAATCGATTGTAAAGAAACTTAAAATTCAAAATGAAATCGATATGCCATTGAATTTCGTCTACATTTAAGTCAAATAAACGTAAGTCTTTTTCTACTTAATTTAAAGCAAATGTGGAAAATTCAAAATGGCCGCTGTCAATAACTGACTGATGACATTTTATATAACCACCCTATATAGGTAACAAATGGAAGGGTCTGACAAATAGAATAGTAATGATATTTCAATAAAATCATAAATGTATAATACTTTCTTTAAAAGTTAAATTTATTCAAAATAGATTTTTAACTTGCTTTGTTTGAAGTTATTTGTGCAAGTCAAGTCCCAAGATTGATCTACGCAACGCGATACAAGATTCAATAAACATTGTGTGGTTGGGCATAAAAAACCACCCATCTGTACTCTACACACATACAAATGCTACGTGATCTGTAAACAGAACGGTTCGTATGGAACATCGTTTTATACCTAATTGTCCATTGACTCTTAGAGGCTGATCATTTAAGTATAAGAAAAATCACTTTATGTAATGCTCCTCTTGCAAAATACGTTTAATTCAAACAGATTTAAGTGAACTCACTGTGTTAAATCCGACTTAAAGGACCAAAATTAATTTAAAGGTTAACTCGTTCATGTTTTAATACTATTCTGAGTAAAAATTATTAGGTATTTTTCACGTGTATCATTTTAAAATGTTATTAGGTAGAAAGTACATTAGAAAAAGGAAGATAATTCGGTAATTTAGTTGTTTAATCTGTGTTAACCTTCAAGCCGCCGCCGCGGGCCGCTCTCGCATTACGATGCAGGAAGCCGCAGCTCCAGTATTCAATTTATCTTCCAAAATCATAAATTTCACAGTAATGATACTTTGCATCCGCCACACTTGGAATTATTCATTATTATTCCATTTTTTCCGTTTGTTTACGTTTTTTCGTTCTTAGAAAAACTAAACTAAAGTAGTATTATCGCAAAGTTGGAATTGTAACCTTCTAAAATGTTTAAATAATTCTTGATGTACCTGACAAAATAAAGCAAATTAGCATAAAAATCACCTGTTAGCTATCAGCTGCAAACTGCAGGTGCCGGGATTCGACATTAGTAGAATCTTAAATTAGCACTTGTATAATCTATGATTGGACACTTTTGTTAACACCTGGTTAAAATTTAATATACTGGATAATCGATATATCTGGTTATAGCGGTGATACTGTTCGGAATATTCGATTCTTCTAAATAATATAATACTAGTTGTCGCCCACAACGCTGTCTGCGCGTATTAAAAAAATCTTGATTAGTTAAACAGTGAGATTCGAAGTAACAAACAATTATCCATCTAAGTGTTCGCATGTATATAAGATTAATAAAATTCCTTAAGTAACATTTTAATTTAAAGTATTTTTATTACTTATTTAAAAAAGAAAATTCTCAAGAATTGATTGAACAAGCTGTGTAGAATAATAAACTTTATACTTTACATATGTAAAGTTAAGTATAGACTCCACTTAGTATATAATTCTTAAACTAAACTGTTATCATCATAAAGAAGCAATATATAAGTGCTTTTTGCATTAGTATCAAATCTGTTCATTATCGTGCGCGGGCACAGTCTAGCTATGGTTGGCGAAAGGCTTCACAGATCTAGTGAATATTAAGTTTCACCTCCACCTAAGTGGTTAATAATCGATAATTGTCGTGTCTCGAGTTCGGTTCCTGTACGTTTCTAACTTGACCCAGTGCCTTGAGAACTGGATTATCTAGTAGAGTACCTATTTATTTACATTCTCGATCTACGATTTTACTAACCAATATTAAAACTTATTAATCTTACTAATTTTATAAATGCGAAAGTTTAGATGGATGGATGGATGTTTGTTAGAGTTTG
>DVQG01000976.1:0-12152 GCA_018231605.1 Papilio ambrax
ATGTTTTAATCTATTCTATTTCATACATGTAGTGTATTTCTCCATTTTAATAGGAAAAATCAGAACATATTCATGTTAAAATTATATAATTACAAACCCTCTTTTAATTATGCCGGAAACGAATAGAATAAACTTCTACATTTTTGTTTAAAAATGAAAAGATAGTGAATCAAATGTAGATTCAATTATAGATTAAGCTTTGTAATGTACCGCATACAAAATGTTAGGACACATGAATAAGTAAACACAATTACGTCACACAAAAGAGTAATAGCTATCGATTTTGGCTTAACGTATCGAGTAGTAAGAACGGATCGTTTTTCGTAAAATCGATTTTTTGCGAGAGTCGATTTTCAATGCTGTAATAATAGTGAGGGTTAACAAAAGATATACATCAATTGAAGTGTCAAAAACTAACATCTGCGCGTTTCTGTACAAACTTATAGAATAGTGCAGGGGTGCGTTGCGTTCTTTAGGGCAACTCTCGTCCACAGTCTATGTTTACGACTCATTATTATTGCGCAACGTTTAAAAGACTTTAATGACATACTTCACCTATTATTATAATTAACTGTATTGTTGAATAAAAAAATTATTTTGTTGATACATTAAAGAAATACACTGAAAGTTTCACGTAACAAAAATATCCAAGTACTGTGGAGAATATTATGCTTATTGTTTTAAACAATGTGTTAAAATGTCAAATAATACACAAGGATCTTGTAGAAACCTTAAAAATTTATCCCTCTGATATTCATGAAAACAAAAAAATAAAAATTATTTTCGAAATACTCACTTCCTTAGAGATAATGTAAGTTTCTTCAACAGGTCCAGCTAAAGGTGGTATAAACGATGATTACGTAGGCAACGGCGAAGCGCCTTATATAATAGAACAACCCCTAGACGTGACAGTAGCTCGACATCAACCTGCTACGTTGAACTGCAGAGCTGGCGGTTCTCCTACACCAACTATCAGATGGTTCAAAAGTGGAACTCTGGTCGTCTCAGATACTCATCGAAGTCTCCTACCAGCTGGAGATTTATTTTTCCTCAGAGCGACACATGGCAGGGCACATTCAGACGCTGGAGTGTATTGGTGTGAAGCAGCGAATCCTTATGGAACTGCTAGAAGCAGGAATGCTACATTACATGTTGCTGGTAAGTTCTTTTTATTTCCAGATTTCGTTCTTTGAATTACATATACTTGAGCAAGGGATTATAGATACACGTAAATGTTCTACGAGATTAAGTGTATATTAGAACGGGCTGTGTCTCCTAACGCTCCGAGCTGTCAAAGAGTTATGATTTATTACATAATAGAGATGTTTAATAAGTATTATCCGACAGTGCTACGCGAAGAATTCCGTCTGGAACCGGTGACGACGCAAACAGCGCAAGGTGAGACGGTAATACTAGAATGTTCGCCGCCGAGAGGATCCCCAGAGCCTTCAGTTTATTGGAAAAAGAACGGACAAGTTCTACATTTTGATGGCGACTCAAGGTAATATATATTTAAATAATAAACTAATTACATATTGAACATACCGTGTAACAAAACTGTGAAGTTTTATTGTAGTGAACATAGGTTGAAGGTAAAAACATTCTAATCTTTAGAAGTTATTGAAATATAATAGTTTCAAAAGTTATAGTTGTTGGCAAGTAAAATAAAATTTAATTTAAATGCACAAATACGTTTGACGTATAAGGTTTTTGTTTAAGGTATTTCGCATACAGTAAATAAGAAGTAATTAATAGTTGTAAGCATTCATAAAAGAAGGGGAATGTTTGAAGAGCTATACAAGCAATCAAGAAAAAATCTCAATAGTTCTGACTTATCGGACCCTTTATTGAATGTTAATTTCCTTTTGAATTATTCCTCCCTATATTTGAATAACTTTCGTTACATCCGACTTTAGTTCACGTAATGAATATTTTTTACTGACTCGACTTCTTGGAAGTGCTTTCATTTTTAATATTCTTTTTAGGATGCATTTAGTCGATGGAGGCAGCCTAGTGATACAAGATGCGAGACAAACCGATACTGGCAGATATCAGTGCCTTGCGAGAAATGCTGCTGGCACTAGAGAATCTGCTGTTGCTACATTAAAAATACACAGTAAGTACATTACTTAAAATTAATGCCAAGTCTGTGATTTTAAACACAATTGACGCTTTCAGTGTGATCTATACGGCTAAGTTAGATTTTGTTATTTTCAAAAGCGAGTGTATGTTTTATTTTAATTTGTTTCGTCCACAGTCAAACCATATTTGATCTCTGGTCCGGAGGATATTGTTGCGCAAACCGGAGGTAGTGTGACGTTCCAGTGCCGAGTGGGCGGCGACCCCCTGCCCGACGTGCTGTGGCGGCGCACGGCCGGCGGCGGGAACATGCCGCTCGGTAGAGTAAAAGTTTTAGACGATAGAAGTCTTCGACTGGACAACGTCATACTGGGAGACGAGGGGGAATACACATGCGAAGCTGACAACTCTGTAGGCGCTGTGAGCGCAAGTGGCTACCTAACTGTTAACGGTAAATATTACATTTTTGCCTTTTAAAATTTTCTTCACTATATCGACAATACTATAATATTTTTTTTATTATTTTAGATCCTCCTTCAATTAGTTTGAAGCCAAATAGTGTGATCGTGGAAAGTGATTCAGAAGCAATGTTCACGTGTACGACGTCTGGAAAGCCAGAACCAACTATGTTTTGGAGTATAGAAGGCAATCGAACTATTATTCTACCAGGAATGTCAAAAGGCAAATATCATGCCTCACCTGTCATTAACGGCATTTCAACTCTCACAATTAATGATACAAAGAAAAACGACAGTGGTAGCACGATAGTTTGCTCTGCGGTTAACTTTGCGGGGAGTTCATTTCTTAGAGGGAAACTGACCGTAACATCGGACGATGACCGGCCCCCGCCGATCATAACAAACGGTCCCTCTAACCAAACCTTACCGATAAAATCGATGGCAGTTTTCCCCTGTTCGGCGATCGGCACACCTGAACCGGTCATAGCTTGGTATTTTGAAGGGGAAGCTTTGATACAAAACTACAGAAGAAACATTTCGAGCAGTGGCACACTCATTTTAAAAGATTTAGATAAAAGTGATAGTGGTACATATACGTGTGTCGCTTCTTCCCCTCAAGGAAAATATGTATGGAGTGGAGTTTTGATTGTAGATACACCAACAAATCCTAATATACATTTCTTTAGAGCCGCAGACAATTCTTCGTTACCAGGACCGCCAACGAAGCCACAAATATTTAACATTACAGGAACAAGTGTAACCCTTACATGGAATCAAAACAATAAAATTGGATCATCGTCTATTCTAGGATATCAAATTGAAGTATTTTCCCGAGAGACACTTTCTGGAAACAATACACCGAGAAATTCACGCGGTTGGGTTACCGTAGCTAAGAGAATACATCATACACAGTTTGTTGTGAAATCTCTCATACCTGGAATTACTTATATGTTTATTGTAAGGGCAGAAAATTCTCACGGACTGTCAGCACCTAGTCCAGTTTCTGATTCAGTGACAGTTGGTGAGGATAATTTATGGTCCAATGGATTTTTCTCCAACAGCACAGAGAATAGAAATAATATAATGACAGACAACATCGTAGAGCTCATCGAAGCGACTCCGATCGATTCAAAAACAATAAAACTTATGTGGGAAATTTTAAACTTCTTTTATCTGGAAGGTCTTTTTATATATTTTCGTCCGCTGGATAATTCAACTGAAGAATATGAAATGAAAACTATTTTACATTCAAACGACGTATCTGGATACGAAATAACATCTTTACGGAAATATACTAAATATGAATTTTTCCTCATACCTTTCTACAAGAAATTTGAAGGGAAACCTTCCAATTCCAGGGTTGCACAAACTTTAGACGATGGTAAATAAATTTAATCTTATTACACTTTGCAAATATATTTTTGTCTAAAACAAAATTCTAATATAATTTGTTTTTTTTTTAGTACCAGATGGACCTCCAATAAATATTGAACTGCTGATATTAAATTCCACAACAGTTCACTTAAAATGGTTTCCACCAGAAGGTAACCTGCAAAACGGTATCATTATCGGTTACAATGTCCTCGTAAATTGGTTAGATATCCCTGCAAATAAATCAATGGTGGCAATAAACACGACAGTTCAACAAGCAACTAGTCTAATAATGACAAATCTGACGACAGGAGTCAGTTATTCCGTACAAATTGCAGCCGAGACATTAGTTGGCTTAGGACCGTTCAGTCAAAAGGTGTATTTCAACACGGATTCTCGATCTATTGGATTAGATCCGTTGTCGAGGTAAATATATTTCGTATTATTTGTATTTGATTTTCAAATATGTATCATGATTAACGTTACATTCTATTTGCAGGTATCCAATAAATGGCGAGGTATCAATCGTAGCAGGAGATTTTGTGCTTGAGTCATGGTTCTATTTCCTTATTGGAGCAATAATATTATTTAAAATCATAATGATCGGCGGTATCATTTATGTGCGGAAGCATAATATATTTGCGAAAAAGTCTGCTCTACCAAACATATACGGTAAATATTCCTTTAATTTAAGTTAATTTGAAAACAAAAGATACAAATATGCAGCTTATCTGCATATTTTATGTTTTGCGAAGAATAAACATCAGAATTTCAAAATTAAAAACATTCCTCGGGTGTTAAGGGGTGGAACGGGGTGCCGAGCATTTGTTTGATGGAGGCTTTGCCATGCGACGGGGAGTGAGGGGCGCTAGATTACTTTCGAGTTGAAAGGTAGCACGAGCCCTCTCTCGTGAGCGTAGTAGATCTCTTTCACTTTAAATTCACGTTTGGGCACAAAGGAATGATATAAATCCAAAAAAAAATAAAGCAAAACAAATATAAATGTTTTCTTCTTATTCCTGTGGGCGATTCGTTCATGAATTCAGCCGCTTATTATTAAGCCAATTTCACTTGTTTCTTATGAATTTTAAGTTATCTCTGCTTTGAATTACAAATTTCTTGTTTTTATTGTTTCTAAACCAATTTAAAATTTTTATTATTAAATTAACGGTTAAGAACAATAACATTGATAGAATTACTAATGTTTCTAATTATTAATAGCTTACTCTTATAATTTCTTGTATCTTACTATGTAGTTTATATTTTACTTTATTAAATATATTACAATTTTAGATTCCAATGGTACGAGTTTGGTTACTCAAATGAATATAAAAGCTGCGGTATCATTGTCACATCCACTGAGCAGCTGCTACAATAAAAATGCAGTAACAAAAACGGAATCTCTCTTATGGATGGAAAACCAGCCTGGCTTGTGTATGTCTGGTACACATACAAGTCAAAGCAAAGATAAAACAAATACAGAATATGATAAAGTAGCACAGCCATTACCTGAATATGCTGAAGTATCATCTTCGAGAGTGAATGGCAACGAGTGGAACACTACTAAAACTGTGAATAGCCCCGCAGCGTACGCTTCAGTAACTCTAGTTGCTAACACTCGGCAGTGCGTTAGCTCGCTGGTAATTAATATACAACTATACTTTACAAATAGAAATTCTTGTTGCACATACATTTTTATTGATATTAAAATCGAGATACACTGTAGAATCTAGATGACATATAATTGTAACGTTCATACCGTAAATATGTTTAAACATAGGGAACTAAATAATCCCAAACGCAATTATTCTTATGCAATTTATTTGATGGTTTATTGATTAACGATTTTGTCCTACAGGGCTGGTTTCCTCCAGGAAGCAAAAATTTAGATAATTTTGATAACTCCTACATGCCAGATGAAGAACTATATCCCGCAAGCAATGGCGGGTATTACAACCGAAATGTATACAGTGAGAAATATTTTCAAGGTCATCCTAATGTATTGAAGTTTCACGATTTACCGTCTCTAGAAAAAACACAAAAGGCTCAAATAAGATATAACCAGAGTCTGGAAGACAGGAAAAGTGATATCAAAACGGATGTCACCCAGTCATTGATAGGACGACAGTGTGGTATAAATTCGCGAAACAATTCCGAATCCGAGGCAACGTACAGAGCTTTTGGTGAAGAGGAGTCGGATGAAGAGAATTATTCGGTTGAGTTAGCTTACGACGAATTGAATCAACAAAGGCATAGAGCTAAACATCAATACGAAAGGCCTAATTTCGACAACGACGGTACACGGACACTAGCCCGACTGACGTCATTCAGGCACGACCAGACAGTACTGAGTGGCGCGTCGCAAGCCCCCCTTGCACCTCCCCACCCTCCCCCGGCGCCGCACCCGCGTGTTGATTCAGTGACACGGTAGTATCACGCCCTGCCGGTTTTCGGCGACTTGTGCCAAACGGACGTTTAGACCGACTTGTTTCACAAGAGTGATTAAATTAGTGACATCATTAGAGATCGCAGCTCTTCCTTACACTGTAGAGATCTTTTTGATGTATTATATTATGTATAATTTCTTCCTTGATTGGACTCTACGGACACTTTTCTGTTAGAACTATTCCTTGATGGCCTAATGACACTTTTGTACAATGCTTTCTCTGGTATAATAACTATTATAGCTTCTTATGAAATGATTGTTTATCATATAAACTAGTCTTTATAGTTATTGAATTGTAAATAGTGTAAATACAATATTATTGGTAAATGTATTTAATGCTTAAAGTAAAATTTATTATTCCTAAGATTATTTAATACAATAATGTATATCGTAATAATGTAATTATCTACTGGGATTGAATAAAATCGATTCGTCCGTCTCGATATTGATAAACGAATTTGTAACCCTATATCATTAGTGTAAGAATCTGAGAATGAAATACGCTTGGCAATAATTGATAATAACTTACATTTCACTGTTATGTAAATAATGTGTAACTTTAAGAAATTCTTCTTAAACACATTTATCGTTTTTATAACAAATGATATTACTTTGCACGTTATGAAGGCCTAGTATTAAATTTGAACACGATTAGTATAAACGAGTTTGCAACTAAAAGTATTTAAGGTTATACTTGTTCATAGATTAAATAGACTGTTGTAGAAATAGGGTTAAAAAACTATAGCTTTTCCTTCAGATTTACTTTTAATTTTATTTCGAGTGCCATAAGACTTTATTCCTATTGTAAAAAATCAAGTACTAACATTCGAGTTGTGAGATGAAATTCAAATGAAGCTTTTATAAAGTAAAATTTAATCTACGTAAGTTAATGTGATATGAGTTAAATTATAACCACTTGTTATTACAGCATAGCACGACATGTATTGCATATCATCTATGTTAAGTAAGTTATAAGTAAACAATGTTAACTTAGGATGCTTCTAACTAAAGAATAATAACACTTCTGTCATGCATACTGGCATCTTTGTAAAAACTGAGACAGTATGTAAGTATAAGTGTACCAGTAGTAGAACTTTCGGTATAGTTAAACATGGATGTCTGACTCGGTGAAAGTAGCATATACCCCGGTTAGTTGTCAGAAAATATCAATTGACGTATAAAAAAGTCATAAAATAATCCAAAACAGATACAGTACAACCAGAGTTAAAAAAAATTATAACGTTAGTATAGATAACACTACACCTGAAACATTTTTCGCATCCACACTAGCGCTACCTGGTGGAAAGTCAAAATCACAAACAAACATGTAATTTAAACAGCTGAGAAGCGTTTCGGTATGTCAAATATGCCATTAAGATACTACCGTACAAAGAAATGACCAGTGAAAAAATGTTGTTTCCTATGTCTAGTGTACATATATCTTAAACGTCTTTGAGTACAACAAATACCTTATGATCCTCATTGACAGGGTGGTGTTAGCGTGCTGTCATTTAGATTGACTTCAACCCACCGGGTCGAATATCCTTGTCAGTCTACAAATGTGTACATACATACTATGTAATATGCAAACAAAAGCTTTTTTCTACTTCATAATTGTAACTTCAAACCCTAAGTTACAAGAACAAAATGTCTACTATCCTTAATTTTTATGCTTTAATTCTTTCCGTTTTTAGAAAATAGTGGAACATTACGCTCAATTGTAAAAACTTAAGACGCAATCTAATTAGTGTCCCTTATCAAATAATATATAATAATACTAAATACTGTGAACATTAATTCTTGATAAACACAATTAAAAATAACCCTTTTTTGGAATCAACAATTGTTTTTAAAGCTACCACTGAAATGTTACATAAACTGTTTTTTCATTGTAATCTTTAGTTCTGTGTCTTTTATGCTATTCTGTTATTCCATATGAAAATTACTATAAACACCAATATCATTTCATGAATATTTCAACGGATATTATTTTCTAATGGTCTTGAATACCTATTTTTAATAAAATAATTAAAATTAATTGTGTATTGTGTTTTATTTCTCCTACTATTCTTACTGTTTTCATTTAGTCGGTCATAGCAATATACACACAGATTTGAAAAAAATATCAATCTGTACACATCATACCGTATACATTATAGCCTCATTAATAATTGACAGACAAAATAAACCCTCTATTTATTAGAGTTAAATGACAAAATAATGCCTTAATTACATACATCTATTTCACAAATCTAACCACAGCAAACTAAAGGTAATGCATTCTAAAAACTACAGTAAAACACAATTGCAATACTTTAAATAAAAAAACACTCAAGCGGCGACAACAATATCTATTTAGCGGACCGGTAAAAATTCACTGCAAGCAAATAAAAGCAGGCAACACAATGCATTGTTATACAAAACTCATTTCACTAGTAACCAATTCATAAGCCAAATCTCGTCCCTCCACTCGCCATAAGTACGTTATTGGAGTATTTAAAGCGGCCTGCGGTCCTCTCGGCGCGTCTGTAATTGCCTGATAACAGTACACTCAGAACACATTAATGTACACATAGTTATAGGAATCATAAATAGAGCTATTCTTTGTCTTGTTAACACTGCGCCGACTGATTTCAGTTAGCGTCGAGTGTTCGCAAATAAATTGAACACACATAAGAGTAATAGAAAAGTCCTGTCCATTGGGATTCGGGGAAAATACATTTATTGCAACTGCACTCGATGCAGCTTAAAAAAATTCACGGGAATATGGCGTTGCTTCCGTGTGAGATAAACTTTACAGCGGAGTAAACGTATGAAAATATACAAAGTTTTTTCTCTCATTCGTCCCAGTTTTGCATATTTTTTCAATAGACAGCGCACGCTGCTGGGTGCGGGGAGGACGTTCGCCTCGGGTATCGTTTTAATTTTCCGCCAGTCTGATATTTACACAATCAGAATGAAGCATCAATTTTAATGAGCTTAAGTTAACGATACACAGACTAGTGAGGGTAGAAGATAAATTCCTTTCAAGGGAAATTAATTTTAATTTGAACTAAGATTTTGCAAATAGAAGACTATATACAAACTCATCTTTAATTCTAGCAAAGAGATGATATCAACAAACTTCAGCCAATCTCAGCCAATTGCATGCATATTCAGATTTAATAAAATATCATTAGCAATAAAATAACGGTAATAATCAATTAATTACATCGGTATTTAACAATGATATACATTTTCTACATGATTTAAGGCAATATTTCTCAACTAACATAGGTATAAACTTCAGTAAGCTTTTGCTGTAAGCTTTCATTATCTAAATTCGCCGAAAAACTATTTTCAATTCCACGAATTCTTCCATTAAGTTTTCTTTACTTTTACTTTAGTTCTATTATCAACCAGTCTATCATTTTCTGCGAATTTAATTAATTTTCTTTGTTTAACTTAACTTACAAAAAACCACAAGCGCATGTATACTTAGCCATCAAGTATAACAGGTATGACGTACCTATCACAGTCACTCTGCCCGATGACGGATATAATTCAATTAGTAATTAATTGCTTGATTAAGTTGAGCACTCCACCGAGGGGTGTTTTGTTTTATTACGAGAAATATGATTTCAATCAATGGGGCGAATCGTCCGTGCTCTTTAATGGTATATATTTACGGTGAACGGTTAGTTTTAAACTATTTAAGTGCTGTGATAATTTAATCCTTAAATACCTGAAATTTCAATTTTTGGTACCGGGTTTATAAATCGCTTTGGGCCATCTACAATCAATTTTATTTTAATATTAGGCTGTTTACATGTCAATGAACGTGTCATATGATTAATATAGGAAAATAAGATTTAAATATATCTCTTCTATTAAAATTGAAGTAATTTTACAGCAGAAATTTCCACAATAACTATTATAAGTACTAATGAGACATAAGCACTAAGTATAACCAAGCAGGAAAACAATGCGCAGGATTAACTTAAAGCCGACAATGCATTATTATTCTCGCATGCGCACTAACGTGTGCGCACGAGTTTAAAATGCACGCGCTGTTTAAATAGTAGATTTAAGTTTTAAGCACATTGCACTTGCAAGTGTAAATAGTTACGGGGAATGCTCCCATATAATCTCTATATTATCAGAATAACAGGGTTAACATAAACTAAATTCACCAAACGTATACGAAAAGGAAAATTTCGCTCTAGTATACGGCCGTCCCTTAAGCCAAAGTGCCCTTAATATTGTGCTTAAGAGAGCGTAGGCATAGAGATGTTCTGAGGCTTTCGAAACCAACACTTCTAAGCCTTTTAATATCGCCCTTACCGTACTTGACACCGTCTCACTTTAATGTTGCCATTTCAAAATTATAAAATATGCTTTATTTAATGTAATTTATCGTAATACATCTTATAACTTAATTTAGATTATAATTAAAGTTTTTATTTTTAACAAAAGGTCATAAGAAGTTCATAAGGTCATAAGAACTGACTATCATCAACATCTCACTGTTCAATCTATATGGAGCCTCTTAGAATACTAGGTTTTATTCTACACATATTAATTCTAACCTAAACTAATATTATAAAGATGAAAGATTTGTATTTTTTTATTGAAATAAATTAGAAACTACTGGGCCGTTTTTAAAAAATTCTTTCACCATTAGAAAGCTTTATTATTAGTGAGAAACATAGGTTATCATTTTATTATTTTTAATCTCACAAGGGCGAAGTCGTGAGCAACAGCTAGTCATTAATATAAGCAGTATTAAAGGTAACTAATGCTTGTTTAAACAAAGTTTTTCTCACAATTAGTCTTGTAAGATTACATATCAACATAAATATTATTCATAATTATTCAAAATTGATATCACTTCCTATGATTTCAATGTCACTATTCTGCCAGACAAGATTAAGTCCTCGCGAGGCGTGATTCAACTTAATTCACTTAATTCTCACATCGGGATCATTGTTACTTTAACGTCCTTATAAACCGTCAATGATGATTGGCCAAATTTAATTATAGCATCCCTTAGGGTTGACACGGAATGGGTTGTAAAGTTTGAATGGCGCGGCACATGGGCCTAGAGTTTTGTAATTTTATTAATGATGTAATAACAGTAGTGTCAAGCGCATGTGTGTGCTCCATGAGCGATAGCGCAGTCGTTAGTTCGGACGGGTTAATAACAGAGGGTTGAATTGGGGATTATCTGTTAAATCCTGCATTATAACTATAGCCTGCGCCCGCAGAATGGATTGAATTTACAACAAAGCACTAATAAGTATGGGTGGATGGACGTTTGTTAGCATTTGTAGCCTAAACTGCTGAACGGATTTTAAATAAATTTGGTACAGATGTAGAGGACAGTCTGAAAGAACACATAGGTTACTCACTCTTGTTATTTTTTTAATTCTACGCAGAGGGAGTCGCGGGCGAAAGCTAGTAATTTTAATAAAACATATTCCACTTTTCAGAAGTGTACCACAAATTATCATACGTCTTTTGTTTGTGTTTAATTCTTCAATTACATGAAATTCTAAATTTAAATACTAGATATAATATTTAACAAAGTCTGTAAGTTATCTCAGTACCAACATTTTAAACTAATGTCTGACGTTAATTTTCATAATTTTCCACTCATAATTGCGAGTATGCGCTCGTACTTTTTCATTACTGAAATATCTTTATTGCCCTTCTTTTAAACAAATTTGAATTAAAATACAACTAGTTTACTTTATCTGTGACAGTTTTAAATAGCACAATGGGGATGTTTCCTAATTTTTGGAATTGCTTTTATTATG
>DVQG01000977.1:0-12151 GCA_018231605.1 Papilio ambrax
TGCAACGACTGTTACCTTCTGCGGCGTGTCGAGTAGGTCGCGCAGCACGGTGAGGAAGGCGTCGGGCGTGAGGCGGCGCGCCGCGTATTCCTCCATGTAGTATGCGAGCGCGGGCAGGTCGCTGGCCGGCAGCAGCGAGCGCGCCTTTTGCTCCACCGCCACCGCCGCCGCGCCGCGACGCTTACCCCACCCACTTATTCTGATACATATTGTTCTTGTTACAGCATCATACGTCGACGTACTAAGTCACCCGTAAATTAGGATAGGCACAAGTTTCCACATACACCATCGTTAATTTGATTGTTTGGATGCGAGGTCACTAGTTTTAACACTATTTTAATTTTCTAGAAAGCTCCAAACTAATTTTTACGTGTGATTTTTTATTTTTTTTTGTCAGCGGAGTAGAATTTAGCAACAACTGAGCTGTTCTCGTTTATTTGTTCACTTATTGATTAATTATTCTTTGTCTGATTACATTCTTACGGTAGAAATATATTAATTAATTAGTAATAATAACCTGGGCGCGGCATCCCGTTCCCCGTAGGCGGTGCAGGCGTGCGGCACCTTGCCCACGTCGCGCACCAGCAGAGACATACGCTTGTGGTACTTAAGCTGCGCCACCGCCTCGTCGTGCGTCACCTCCACGAACGACTGCCCGTTCACCTCCAGGATCTGATCCCCCACCTACACAACGGGTTAGTTCACATTAGGTACATCATCACATAGTCTGATCATCAAAGATTAATACTAGTTTAAATAAATGAAAATGTGGTAGGTACAATATTGATGTTGTAGTTACAGTCTTTCATTATCTCGATACAGAAAGATGTAACTTTCACAATTTTAAAATGGTGTATATTAACGTTGACTGAAAATCAACAATGATTAAATTTATTCCTAAAGTGTTAGGGTCAGTTAAATTTGTCTTATTTCATTATTATATTCAACAAATAACAGCATGTCAGAAAAACGAAAATTAACACGAGAAAATTCAGATAAGAGGCGAGACGGTCCGAATGATAAATAGTCCATCGCAACACAAACAAACCTTGCACGTAGTGGGGAAATGAAAAACGACTCAAACTCCGTCTGCTTTCTCATTACTTACATGACTTATTATTTGTTCCGCGTAGTAAATTAGTTTTATCTGTTTTAGTTTCAGAAATTTAATTAAATTGTAAAACACTTCGTATAAATTTAATGTCTACGAAACTTACATTTGATAAACTACCGCTGTACGAATTTTTAATCAAAATACGAGCGTCAGCGTACAGAAAAGCTTTCTAGTGTTTTTCATTACTAGGAAGAAATAACTTGGAGGTAATTTCAACTTGCAAATGACTCGGGGCGCTCCCTCAAGTTTCCGCGGCTTGCAGGAACAGACATTAATTTCCAGAAATTACATTTCACCCGCCGTAACTAGCGCACTCGGAATTTCATTACTTATGAATTACGTTTCCAATTGTTTGAACATGGTGTACCTCCTTGAATTTCTAGCTCTATTCAATTAATAATTTAGGCAAAAGAATATAGTTCTTATATTTTTCGGAACATTTCATTATTTTTAAAAGTCTTTCGAAGGCAAAACTCACCATGAGACCAGCTCTGTCAGCGACGGAGTCCTTGTCGACGCCCGTGATGTAGATGCCCAGGTTGTACTCCAGGCCGCCCCTGATCATCAGCCCCAACGACTGCCCTGGTTCTATGCACAGGTCCACCTGATTTACAAAACAAAATCACCTTATGATCGTGAATTGTAAAATTCCATTCATTTATTTAAAAAAAAAATTGCCTAACACTATTTTGACATGTAATCTGAAAGATGAACTTTAGTCGAAGTTGAAGTGTCCTGGTGGCGTCATCGAATCGATGACCAACACGAGGGCAGCAATTACAACCACTAACGATTGTCGTTTAATGGCCAATGGACAGCGATTTGCATACCATCGTGTTACGCTATTCTGACTCCCCTGATTTAGGGCGGCCAAATTGTGCATTCAAGATTTTATGAGACACGAAATACGAGTCTTGTAATTACCAATTATTATATTATAGATGACTTCCTAATTATTGCAATAAATTGGAACTTATTATTCATTGTAAATGGCTTATATAATATTATTTTATAGAAATAAACTATAACATTGTTTACTTTGGTGTGCTGCGCGGCACAATGCAATGCTAAGCTCTTAGAGATGTGGGTCGCATAAACTAGGTAATCCTATTCACAGCTGTTATAACGCGTATTTAGATATAGGCCATTACGTCTGTACAATGCAACAATATAACAGTACGAATGTACCATATAACTGTGAAAAATATTAAAATACATTTTAATCATCATCACTTTATGTTACAGGCTCCAATTTATGTTTGTAATTATGGAGGCTATGTTTTGATATTAGTACCCTGCGTATAGAGCGATCCTTGCTGGCGGAACGCAGAGGGCGCTGCGGCGGCGGCGAGGCGGGCCGGCCGTAGCGGTCCATCCAGGAACAGGAGGCGCGGCCTACTAGCGCGCCCGCAGTACGCACCGTCATCGTCAGCTGACGGCACGACTTCAGCATCTACACAACAATTTACCATGAGTTTCGTTGAAGAAAATTTTTTTGGCATCTCTGTTTTTTAAGAAAAAGAAGGGATCTGAACATAACTATATGTAGTAGTGAACGGATTTTATAATTTTGTAAGGGGTTTGCTTATCTCTTGCAACGTACTTTCATGATTGTGCACTGAACAAAGCTCAGGTTTGACCGCATTAAATTAATTAACGTTTCTATGACAAAACGTGATTGCGTGTTGTATAAATATCGTTTGCTATCCTCGTGTCAGCTCGTCATTGCAGTTCAATTTACGTAATAAAATGTTTGCATGATAAAAGCTCTTCTCCCGCACCTATTGAATATTCACAAGTCGTGTCGCGGCCGCCCGAAGCTATTACATAATGCAAATAACTGATTCTTTTGATGAACACTGCATGTAACATCCATATTTGAAATGTACATCTTGCACAGTTAGTTAACTTGAACAAACACTGCTTTATTTCGATATAATTAACTACAGAAAATTGTATTATTACAAACATATCAAAGTTGAGTTATTCGCCGTACTTTTCCTACTTAACTGGTTTGTAAAATGTTTTAAATACGCTTCGTCTGAAATTTCAGATTAAGTCGAAGGTACCTCGTGATATTTCTTTATTATTTACTCCAGAGAATATAAAAAGTACTCCATGTTATCAGTAATTTTAACGAAAACTTAATCCCTCTAGAAACTATTCTACCGTTAATTCCGCTAACAAGTTGGAACACGAAACGGAAGCCTTTATCGAAGCTTTAACTGTATTACATCCGCAACAATGCGACCGACTACCTCGGGCTGCCACTAAATATATTTACGTCAGGCGAAATGCATTTCAAGCTCGCAATTCTGGTTTACCTGTTACAGAACAATTTGATTGTGCCCGTGCAAAGGTCACAGCGAGGACGGAAATAGAAAATGTCGTTTTCATGACGCTCCTTTGAATTGTAGAAATAAAAGTGTTTCGAAATGGAAGTTGGATTTCGTACGTGACCCATCCCTCTTATAAGTTGTTGAGTACTTACACTTAGTTAAAAAGATTTAAGAATTAGCTTAGGTATGTACAATAATGAAAATTAAATGTTTGTCAAGATCGATTATTATTTGTTCTGTTAAACTAAAGTTCAATCAGTTTTTAACTCTTGTTAACCAACTTGAATAGCGAGCGATAACAGAATGCCAACCATATCCCGGCTGTCATTTCATTCGTTCAGTTCCGTGTTCAAACTCCATTCAGTGCATTGAATGATAGAACGAATACGTGTATTGTCGCCACTAGCGCATTATCAAAGGGTTGTATAACTGAACGATGGACAAAGTAACGTCCAGTATATTGAAAGAAAAAGTTTTTCAGTTCGTTTGATACATTCTTTTGTTGAAATAAGCTGTTTAAAATTACTGTTATTATATTATACATGGTTATATACGAATCAACAAGTACATTTTTGTTGTAAATGAAATCGAGTAACATTATATTTATTTATGAATGTTAGTGGTTCATTACGACATAAAAGCTATGCAAATGAAGGGCCAGATGCAGAAAAACTAGTACAGAAACTTAACAATTTAATACCTAATGACAACTTCTTCTGTAACACAATTGATTCTGTGGAAAATTGATTCTACAAAAGAGAATACCTAATCAAATTACTACATTAATTAGCAGTCTTTTGACCCGATTTTGAAACCAATGAAGTACAAAACACAATAGGACAAAGTGAAATAGCGCACAATCATGTTAAATTTGACCTGACCTGAATGACTCGCGTGGAGTGTCATCAGGACTAGGTGCCGACTTGACACCTATTGACGTTTCTGTCTCTAGACGTCTCACACACATTATTCTGTAAACCTCGGTGACAGTATAAGCATCCCATATTTCATTTTAATCATACTTCATACTAATACTGATATTATAAATGCGAAAGTTTAAATGGATGGATAGATGTTTGTTAGACTTTGTAGCCTAAACTGCTAATGGATCTCGATGGAATTTGTTAGATGTAGGGGACAGTCAGGAAAAACACAATGGCTACTAACTTTTGTTTTTTTTTTAAATTCCACGCGGAAAATATTATAAGAGAGATAATTTTCCTTGATTATACTTATTAAATATCTTCTTTTGTGGAGAACGACCGGGTTAATACAGTTCCTAACTCAAGCAGTCGAGTTTATCATATTATAAAACGTTTTGGGCGTATTACAGTGACATTCATATCTCATTGTTGTCGTCACGGCCCTTCCCTAAGCGACACTCCTCCGCCTTATGCGATAATACCACAGAGAAAAAACAACAGACATTTGCATAAAACAACAAATGTATCCAAAAAAACGTTTTCTGATTTTAGATTATGCTAAGTTGCCTTATTTCATTGTGTGGTTTAAAAGTTTAAAGTACTTTTTAAAGCCTTTGTATTGCTCAGCTTCAATATCTTGATTGAATGTACAACGCAACGGAATGGAAAATTTAAATTAAGAACCTTTGTGGTAACAATAAGGAAAATGAAATGGATTTCAACGTACAATTACTTTATATTATTCTTTACAACAGAAGTTCTAGAAAATAAATTTTAAGCAAACAAATGTTTTGGTTTTAAAGCTATTTAAAACAATTCAAAACTTGAAGGATAATCAGATCCATTTTATTTTGAATCCATTTTGTTTTCATAACACTTTAAAATTATCATAATTAACCTAGCTAAGTACTCTATTAAATAGTATTCTTTCTTTCTATACAAAAAAGTAAAATCCAGAACAAAAATGTGTAACGTAAATATAACTCGAACATGCTTTGAAAACTCGTTTATTCATTGGTACCGCAAATACGCGGGCTAAAGGAAATAGACGCTGTCGGTATGTCTGTCAATTTTAATGGAGCTCGTATGTGAAATAGCGTGCATTGAAAAGTCTTCGAGCTTTTATAATTTATGAACAAATATAGTTAAATCACAAAGTACAATAAACAAGTCAGAGTTAACGAAAAGGTAAGCACTGACCGACGCAACGTTACGCGGTGTGATGTAACATGATGTTACCTTGAGGGCATCCTCGTGGGAGATGCCTGAGAAGGGTGTGCCGTTGACCTGCAGGATGGAGTCCCCGGGGCGCAGGCCCGCTCGCTCCGCCACCGAGCCTTCCTCCACGCGGGATATGTACACACCCACGCCTGAACAAAACCAGTTACTTTACATAAAATACAGTAGAGTATTGAGGAATCAAACATATAAGAGTTTCAAATTAACTATACATACCTACATAATTTAGACATTTATTGTAAGTATTAATTTAATTCATCTTATAAATAGCACAATGAAAATATCAAATCCATCATAATCGTGTTTGTTGAAGAGCAAAATTCATTGATTAGATGTCTTTGTTTGACTCCTCGTTCTATTTATATAACTACCATTTGAGCTCGAAATCGATTGCCCTCCGTGTTGTTTGCCTGCCTCACGAAACAACCAATAATAATATTTTGTTTCGTATAAACTTTACCGATTTAAACTAAATAAAAGTTTATAAAAGCGTTGATTTTAATATGACACCGATCATTTTAAATTCACAAGGCAAAGTTCTAGTATCATCATCATCATCACCATCATAATCAGTTTCCACAGTGGTAAGTTACGGGGTCTTGTTTTTCCAACCAGTTTTTACTTAATCAAGATGTATTTTGTAAACAAACGTTGTAAACCATTAGCCATTGAATAAAAAAATAATTCAAATAACAGGCAGCAAGCAAACACGTTGCTAATAAAACAAACTTTCCCGACATCAGAGAAATGTAGGGATTTGATCGGCGTAAAAGAAGCGGTAATGCTTTCACAGTGATAAGCTTGCAACAGAAATGCTAACTAACTGACCTGCTTCCTTACCGCCCTTGACGCAAATGCCGAAGCCGTGTGAATCTGCGGGATCACGACTCATGGTGACGGTGCGCGTCGCGGGCTCGGCAAGCGCCGGCGCCGCGCCGCCTGATGAGTACGGCCTCTCTCGTTCCCCACTACGGTATATCGCCTAAACAGTATTTTTATTTAATTATTTAATACTTTTTGCACAAATATTATACTAAAATAAGTATAATAATAAGTAATAAGTATACTAAAATTAAGCTACAATAGAAGTTAGACAAGAAAATAAAGGTATTTAATACATATGTAACACCAACAATACTTATTGCTATACTCAGAGTCTTTAAGTGGCTACATAAACAGTACCTTAGCGTAGACTTCTGGAATGAAAAATATTTTACTCAATAAAGATTGGTGGTTTCCGTAACGCATTTTCTAACACACAAAAAACAAGACAATATAATATATCTTTACGGGTATTGTCATTAAAAACAAAACACTCCCAATACCAAGAGCTACCAGGAAAGTAAAAAAGTTTTCTTTTCATGTTAAACCTCCATTTGTTTGTATAAAAACTTTCTGTTTCGAACAAAAGCTTTCATTTGTTTGATAGGCGAGAATGAAGTACCTTATACATCCTGTATGTGTTTGTATATTGCCAAGAGTCGGAAGATTGGCAGAATATTGTTTTTTTTTATTAAATAAAGTTTTTGAAACACAATCAAATAAATAGGAATACAAACAAGTAGGAAGCCAAGTGAAGCGTGTACAACTATGTATATTTTGTACTACCCATTCATTCTCTTTACAACTTAACCTTGCAGATCCATTATTTTTATTTTTATTTGTTTGGAATTAATACTTTTTTAGTATGCTAACACAACTTAATTAGATAACTATCGTATTTGTTCGTAAAAGAAACATGATATAATAATAAAACTTACTGGTAGTAAAAAGAAATGTCTCAACTTGATAAAGTCATGCAGTGAAATGTCTTTCTGAAACAGAAGCTACTCTTTTGTCTGCTCATATCGTTATACGGTACATCAAACAAAGCGAAACGAGGACAAATGCTACATACTTTGTAAAAAAAAACTTAAAAATACGTAGATTGTGCATGCTATAAATACGTTGTTTCGACTGAACTTTATATCCCCATACGAAGTTCTTTTTATTTATTGAAAATTATTTTGTTTATCAAACTTATAGAAACAAACCTCATATTTCTGAGCAGGATCCAATTTGCAACAAAAACTGAACACAATTTCCCACAAAATTGAACACGTAAGCACATGCCGGTGCACGTAGCTGTTATGTTGTCATGTTTATTTTATTAAAAATTTATATATGGGTATTTCTTTACGCGCAAAGTAAATTTATTGATTTTCACACAACGGCGACGTTCCCAAATGAAAAAACAGGAGGTCGTAAAATTGCCTTTTTCGTGGGCACCGTGGGAAATACACGAAGGTAATGTAAGGTTTTGATAAGAAAACTAAAATTTTCATGTAACGATATTATTTTTAGACCAACGTTATGTATCATCACAAAAGCGCTCACTGTGATAAATACTAATTTATAATCAATATTTAAACAGCTGATTAAGTTATTTATTTACTTATATTGTTTAGGTAAATAATTCGATACGCGGTTTTCCGTGCCGTGACCAAACGACGACTGACACTGAATATGTCATGAATCATTGAGTAAAATATTACTTAAGTAACATCTATAAATGTGAAAAATAAACTGTAAGTATAGATAACGTCTAATAATACCTTGATGGTAAAATAGAATTTATTAAGTCAATATCTAAGGCAAAAATTAGCAAAATGTTAGTCCACGTAGGATGGGCTGGGCCGGCGTCCGTCAGTAAACGCTTACCGCAGCGGTCATGAATAACGTAGTGATATCGACTCAAGTCGCCTCACCCTGGAATTATTTACAGAGCAACAGCCCCGACGGACTTGCACTACAATTCACCCGTTACACTACAATGTTTTTAATCGCTTTCATATAAATCATTCATGTTTTGTGTCAAAGAAAATGGATGTTTATAAAATTGTTGGACGGACTTTTTAGTTACCAAAAATATTAAGATTTCCTTGAAGACTTAGGAAAAACAATTCCAAGTTAATAAAATTTTATTCTATCTTCATTCAACGTAGATGCGATTGGATTCGTGAAAAAAAATCTAAAGAATTTCAATTTCTATTAGATTGAAAACGTACCAATGAATGGCTCCGCTACACCTGAACACGCTGCGGAGCGGGCAGGTTGGGACAGGAGACGACGGCATGAAGCGGGATAGGGCGGGATACGTGCTACTCGAATACTTAGCGCGCTCGAGATCTGTCCCTCGGGAATATTGCATTTTCCCATAGAGAAAGTTTTAAAAATTCAAATCACTTATATTGAACGTTGTGAGGAAATAGATTGACGTGGCAACATCCATTCCACCCATACCTTTTTTGCCTGTATATTTTGCACATTTACCATAGAAATTTTACTTTTCTAACACAGAAATTTTCAATTTTTGTCTGTATAACCAGAGGCTTACTTGTTCACTTTCTTTTTCAATAATTGAAAAAGCGTCGTACATAGTACATAATGGGGACTTTTGACCTTGTAGTAGGGTAACTTACATGATGTGTTGTGCTACTGGGACTGCTGGCAGGCGAGTGGCGCCGGGCGGGCAGCGGCGCAGGCAAGGGCGCCGGGAGAGGCGCGGGCAGCGGTGCGGGAGGGTGCGAGGGCGGCAGCGCCTTGCCCAGCGCCGCCGCGCCGCCCTGGCCGAACAGCCGCAGCACCTGCTCCGGAGATATCGGCCGCTTCTTGCCATTTGTTGCGCTTAAATGGTTTGTGCTGTTCCTTAAGCTAGTTGCACCTATACAAAGACACAAGCTATTTAGATCACTTTTATAACATCATGATCATTGTCTATAGAATGTTAATAATAATGTGTGTTTACTTGTTGAAAATTACTTTTAGCAAAAAAATCTATTTTGAATTGCTTGAGTAACAATTCTATTTTTTATTTACTTTTTACCAAATGTGACTCATATCAAAGTACATTTATTACCCCATTTGTTCCATTTTTATGAATTATATTTTATGATAAGAACCATTTTGTCGCTGTTGGAATTGTTCTCGACTTCGTGCGGTACAATTGTTACATGCATGTTATACAACGCGATCCTGTTCTCTATTTTGTACGCGCTGATAAAGTTTTTATGGATGCACATAAAAAGTCAGGGTACGTGCCAAACGGTCTCGAGTACCAAAACAAAACACAATTATGTCGATGTGATATTGGAACGTAATTCTTATTTATTTTATTTTAATAATACCGAAAAAATCTAACTCAAAACCACGGCATCTAACCTATAGCGTCGCATTATACAAACGCATAGTTATTGCTGTATTGATGCCGAAGTTGTACGTTATTTATAAACTTAACGTTAATGAGCCAACAGTGTTCTATCGCAAAATAAACAAGTACGACCCAAGCTGCAAACAGCAAGTTATAGCAAATATTTACCTGCTGATAATAATAGTCGCCGTGGAGGCGGTGGCGAGGGAACTTTACCCTAACGATTTGTAACTTTAGTTAGTAGACGAAGGTAATACAGTTTATGTCACAACCGCCCTTTAAATAATGAGAAACACTTTCATCGACATTATACGATAAGTAATTTATAGTCAAGACAAAAGGCATGTCTAAACCTTCTAACGGACACACATGTTGGGTACACATATTAATAACCTCTTTGATGTTACCTCCCTACCTTACCTACTGGGCCTTCATTTATATTTACTCTGTATTTGTTTAAGGAGGTCTCCGGATTAGATTAACAATTAGAACTGGTAGGTGACAGTGGCTTGTTCCAGGAAATTTACAGTTTTTTTTCATAGAGCAAATTAAGGTTTTAAAAACCAGCAAAGTGTACTGTGTTTCATAGTTAAGAAGACATGCCTGCACTATTCGCGATGTTGGAGGAGCCCAGGTAGGGCGCTCGGGAGAGCTTGCCGGGGTAGTGGTGATGCGCGTAGGGGGCGTGGTGGCCGTGCGAGGAGGCCGGCCGCTCCACGATGGTATAGGAGGTGCCCGGAGGCGAGTAGTACACGCCGCCGCGCCCCCGCACCCGCGCGTCCTCCGCCTCGTAACTCGCCTGCCGGTTGTCCTGCAACCACTGACCATTGCCAACAGATTTTAAGTTACATACCCCAAACGGGGTCTTAAACTGTCGCTTCGCTTACTAATCAAGTCCGATATTGAATTTAACAGAGAGTCGAAAGTGTATATAGCAGAAAGGTATAACAATAGTTAAAATTAGCAATGAAAAAAGAAACATTTGACCGCTTTAAATATTAGATGTTCCAGCGTAGGCGATCAGTTCGTAGATAATCTTTGTAGACGTCGTAACTTCGTAGACCAGAACCGTAGCCCAAAGATGACAAGGCTTCGTAGTCTCGAGTGCACATAAATGTGTGTGCGTAGACCATTTGGTACCTGGTGCGAGCGCGAGTGCCGTGCGAGGTGGTGCGCGGGCGGGTGCTGCGGGGTGGCGGGGCGCGGCCAGCCGTAGCCATGCGCGCCGGGCGGCGGCCAGCGCGCGCCGAACTCCGCCAGCTCCGAGCCCTCGCCCGCCTCCCCCGACCTCATGCCCCCGGCACCTCTCTCTACATCACACATTTTTAACAAAATTTTTAATCCTGAATAGACGGTAGGAAGCAGTTGTTGTGTTAATGAGTGTGGCCTGTTTGAGAAAAGAAGACTTTGACCTTAGATTATATTATACTAAAGTAGGCAATATCATAAATTCTCAATGTAACACAAGTACAAATAGTTACATCACGGAAAGAATTGTAACAAAGGATACAATTCTTATTTTGTTAGTCTTTAACTACATCCTTCTTTTCTTTAAAAATAAATCGAAATGTAATAAAGTTTGTATCTATCACGGTATTACCGTCTCAGCGCTACATAATTCCACTTTATGTTCGAGCGGGATCAAGTAAAACAGTGACCGTTGTAGCGAAGCAGCTACTTATTTTTTGTCACTGATTAGAGCCAACTGGCTAATGTATATATAAAACTATTTGAAGAACGACAGAAGTTGTTCTGGAAGACCGGGGAGTTACTGATAAAAGTAACTTAAACTTTAACTTAGTCGCAATTAATTTAATGTGCAGATCATACAATAACGGGGCTAACTCACTTGGGTTGTAAGTTGCTTATTTAGTCTGATAGTTCGATTTTAAAATTACATTAGAACTTATATAATATCGATAAAAACATAATAAATTTCCTTGGTAGTATTGGTAGTGTTTGCAGCAAGACATAAAGTACTTTTATTTTTCCAGGGAAAATATTTCGATGTGATATATGACTCGGTCGGGCAATACCCTTCGATTCATATTTTACGATACTTTACTCATTTTCGATGTGACCTATTTTGTTTTAGGAAAAACATATTAGTTAGTTCAATTCTGTACGATGTATAATACGTCCCTGGTGTCCTTAAAACTAAGCAGAATATTCAATTTTTTGAATCTACGATAATCCCAAACGAACAGAGTAAAGTAGTAAGATAGTCATGTCCTCGATAAATACATGATACGATTAGTACATGATTATTAGTTATATTTTCTAATTTCATACTTTTGGGGATGGCCAAAAGTTCAAATGACAATATCCTTGCAATTATTTATCCACT
>DVQG01000978.1:0-12147 GCA_018231605.1 Papilio ambrax
CAATAGCAAATGTCAAAATGACATGACATGACAAACCTTGACAGTCTTGCTTCCTAGATCTTGGCAGTAACTTATGGTCTCTTTCCCAAATTAGGGTTTTTGTCCAAAATATTTACCCCCTAACTTTAATGGCATGAAAATATATAGCCTAAAGCGTGACGTAAGTGTAGGGGCTTTTAATTAAAAAAGGAATTATTTAAAAATGCTGTAATTGCCGACATCTTAGGCAACAAAGGTGTGTGTTGACGCTAATATTATAATAGTATAGAATAAAAAGTTTAAACAATGAAACAAAGTAGAATCTTTATAATTTTTTTATTATTACTTATTTTACTTTTTGCTGTTAAGGATGATACCATCGTATTTCTGTTGGAACCACTTCATGGCATCCTCCTTCGTGAGGCGATGGGGAAAACCAACTTTGCCGGTTTTGCGTCTTCTGTGCGCAACATTGAAACCTAGAACAAACACAGTAAATCTTTAATAACTTTCAAAACATGGGAAATATGATTGCACTGTTTACAACAAAGTAAAAGTTGATGCAAATATTTTTACATTGTAAATTTAACTTTTTTTGGTAAAGCTTAATAAAATTATTTTTTCAATGCCATCCATATACTTCTACATCAGAACAGCTGAACAGATCTCTATCAAATTTGACATATAGATGATAGTCTGGATGATAGGCTATAAAGTTTATCAATTTCTTAAATAAAAAAACTGTACCTCAGCCTCAATGAGGGCAATGAATCAGTCAAAACCCTCAATGAGATAAGATTAATATTGCACATGTATTACAGAGTAAAAATTAAGATATTTTCACTCCTGAACCTATGTGCTGCCTATTAAAACTATATACAAATATCTTATGAACATGCTTATAAAATAGTTTAACACTAAAAACATTTTTTTAATATCACAACTCAATTTTAAATTAATACTATGGTAGGGTTTGTTGTCATAAAACAATTTAAAAATGTTACATACCTGGCCTTCCTAGAACGACGTAGAAGTCAAGACCATAGATACCAATAGAGGGATCATACTTGATACCCAAGTCAATGTGTTCCTGAATACCAAAACCAAAGTTGCCAGTGGCGGAGAAGTTGTCCCTTCTCAATTCATATTCCCTTACCTTGAAGAAAATGCAGAAAATAATTTCATCAGTTTTACTACATAAAGATAAGCTTTCAAGTGAATGAAATCATTACACCATCCATTGAAAACTATAGTACACCTTAACTGTAAAACAATTTAATAAAATCTCATTATTTGTAATCTTATTTATGAATAAATTTTAACTGCAATATATAAAATTGTTAAGTTTACAAATGTCATTTCCATTAGAATTTTGAGCAGTATAAAACATGGTACTCAAAAGTTGCGAGAAAATTTTTACTATTGCATGTATTTTACAAAGGAAAACATATTATATGATGATCCTTGAACAAATCATGCTAAAACATTAAAGACATTATAATACAGCTTATTAAAAACAAATTATCATATCACTCTTAGTAATATTACAATGCAAAAGTTTGAATGGATAGAGTTTGTTACAACCAGAATGACTAAATTAATCTTGAGAGTTGTGGGTAGCATCTACCAACTCCATATAGAGCATACACATACACTAGAATTTATATCCTGAGTAAAATGTATACTTATTTTACAATAATACATACTTTCAGGCCCCTTTCAAGGATTTCTTCAGCTTTGGCTCCACGGACCGTGCAATGAACAGCAATCTTTTCATTACGACGGATACCAAAAGATCTGACAGTGTACCTCGCTTTGGAGAACACTGGCTGCTGACCAGTCAGTTGTTCCAACACCTGAAACCAACAATTTTTGTCACTTTACTTACAATCTACTTTTCAATTCGTTATTCAAAAAGTTTATTACAAATGTCATTTCTGTTAGTATTCTGGAAAGTAATGCATAGTTCCCAGAAGTTGCAATTCAAAATATTTATATTGCACAAATTAAGAAGAAACATAATTTTTTTTTATGATTCTTTACATAGATAACTAGTGCATCTTAAACTTCATTTAACATTTACACTTTAAGAAATTGAATGTTAACTTATACAATCAATAACAAACCTTAGCAGCACGTGTCAGTCTGTCTCCAGACTCTCCTACACAGATGTTCAGGCATAACTTCCTGATATGCAGATTTCTCATAACATTTTTGGAGTTGTCTTTAGGAGGTTTCTTCTCCTTTTTATCTTTCTTAGGTGCGGGCGGTGGTACACGCTGAAAACCATTTGAACAATGATAATTCAATAACACTTAAACAAATTACAAATACTAACATTTGAAACATCGAGATAGGTTATAACAACACAACACTGTGTAAAATACAAGGGCACCATAAATAATTGATTTATATCTTAGAGAACAAATTATTTCACATATTTCACCACTAATAAAGAGTTTATTCATTGGTAATTCTGCGATTCAAAACGATTTTATATTCCGGTAAATGAAATCAACCTACCGCCATGGTCACAATTTTCTAAAAGAAGTGAAGTTTGGAAGAACTGTGTTGCCATAAAGAACTTTTAATTTGCTTCTACATGAACCAAAATTACCTACGGAAATACAGATCTATTTAGTTAAGCACTTTTGGGTCATAAAACCAACAGTTTAATCCGAAATGTTGGAAAAGTTTAATTAATATAAAAAGAAAATCATCTTACTGAATTGGGATTTTTTTTTCAGTTTACTTTACGTACAGTCTATAGGAGTTTAAAAAAAGCGTTTTGTAGATGATAATAGATACGATACGTTGTATTGTTTTATGTTTGATGATGAAATATTTTTTTAATTACACAATTAGCATAAGGCTATTAATTTATTTATAGAAACCCAACAGATAAGTTATGGAACAATCACATAAGAATTAAGAAATATATTATAAGACAAGAATGATAACAAATCCAGTTATAGGTATACGACATTGTTAGAGAAAAAAGAAAACATTACGGTTAGGTTACAGGAAATATGGAACAAACAAGGCTATTAGTTGATGATATGTATTGAATAAAAAGAAGAATAGGAACTGGTGTAAAGTTTATGTTTATGATGAACTGGATGTAAATGTTATTAAATTTTATAACTCACAGAATGGTTTATTTCAAACTAAGGTGTAACTTATTTCCTTAAAGTTGGGAAAATCTAAGTTATGAAAACACTGTTTTGAAATGTCAATGCATAAACAATAAACAAGTCAACAACGGAATATAGCATAGACAGCAATAATTCATTTTACGCATTATATTTTTTACAAAACGTGACTTATGCTAAAGGAGACAAAAGCAAATGATTTAATTTTAAACATAGGTCACAATAATAAATGAAAAGTGAATATTTTCATTCCATTCCTTAAATATTTTTTTAACCAAAAAGCTTGCAGTTTGCATTTACGACCAATAGATGGCATTTATTAGCAGAAGAAACAATAGTTAGCTCCCGCGGGAGTATTTAAATTCTTAATTTAAATGGCATATTTTCCAAGTATTCTGTGGGGGTAAAATCTAATTCGCGAACTTCAAGCTGTTTCGAGATATACACCAGTCAATACAGTCCCCTTATTAGGTGTCCGAAACGAATCTAGACTCTATGTTTACAGGTATTGTCATGGATGGGAAAAAAAAGGCCATGGAAGGGCACGACTGAAATTTTAGATATGAATCTAAATGTGTATCTACGAAATGCCCTAAAATTAATATGTCTAATACATAGACAGACAAAATAGGTACAGAAACAGAAAATAGATAAAGACATGAAGAAGCAAAGAAATCGCAAAAAACGAAAGGTGTAAAAAATAATCAATTACAACGCATAGCCGTCTTAAACAATTATATGTATAGGAACGTGAAGTATTAAGAAGAGTATTAAGAATGTGAAAGTGTAATAGAAGAATTATTGTTACACGCAACTCATGTTAAAGCATTATTAGGCTATGATATTAATATAACTTATTCTTTAATACCTTATTACTTAAGTAGTTAAACATTAGTAGAAATTCAATCCGGTGTATTCCTGATTACTATTCTATTAATAGATGTGTTTAAACAATGATACTGATAATAATGCTCACGCGTAAATGCATATCATAAAGGCACTGTAATGTTCCAGTTAAATGTCTGATCCATTTTTTTTTATAATATTTCACTAACTTAGTTTTAATTACGTATTGTGTTATGCCTAAATTGGACGGGATTATGTTATACTTTAGCTTTTGTTTACTGTAGCCCTTATCTACATTTTCAGGTTTACAAATTTTAAAGTACCTACTTACTAAAGTTACTACCGTCAGTCACTTAGATCCAATCCAATCAAGTCATTGTGCTCAGTAGCTCTGTAGTGTATTTCATTTAGTGAGAGAAAAAGTCTCAAATTATATCTCTATAGCAAGTTATCTTGTTGTAAAAGCAAGAAAACTGAGTTTTAATATTCAAACAAATGGAAGATAACACAAAAAGTAAGAGATTATTGAAGTTTCAGAAAAGACATCGCTGTCCGGTTTGTAATATAAGCACAAATTCTGATAGTCAATTCGATCAACATTTGGAAGGCTTTCGTCACCGACATAAAAACATAATTATGTGTAATATACAACACAGAAAACCAGAAAATTACGATTACGATTCGCGGTTTTATGTACCGGCTTTTATTCTCGTTTTTATAACCACCTACTTCTATTGTTATATAATAGTAAAATTATGTGCGTAAATGATAATGTTAACAAATTATCATAATTCATGGCCATTAAAGTACCTTAAATTTCGCGCCACAATTTTAATTGGCGGAGAAGTCGTCCCCAAGCGTTCACGGCTTCTATGCGCACGAACGAACGCGCAGAACAATGAGGTAGCAGCCATTTTATGTCGGTGTCTAAGAAAAACATAATTCGAATGGCCAATCTTAACGAAATTGTGTAATTAGTGCTCTAATTTATGTGTTTCTGCACAAGCCACCGTTATTAGGTGTTTCTATACTTATGTGAGTAAAATTGAAGTTTTGCTATATATAACGTTAGACAATAAGTATAATGAAACTTAATTTTGCATGTAAATTGAAATTGTAATTAAAAATATGAAATCTATAACTTGTTCCCTCCAAAAAGTATATAATGTGTTAGTATAATCGGCGGATGTACGTATGTCTCAGTTCGCGTTGTTTGTTTACAGAAATTAATCTATCTAAGCGATTGCAAAGTGCGTTTTGCACATTTAATTTTACTCTCGGAATATGACATAACTTTCATTACTAACAGTCCAAAAAACCTTTGATATTTGTATTGTTTGTATTAGTCTTATTGGTGATTTAATACTGGTTCCGTAACTACCGGCGACGCGCAGCCTCTCTTGTATGTTGACGACAAAATTCAATAACGAATTGGCCATTTTATTGATGGCCGGGGGGGAGGTTGGGTGGAGACAGTCCGACAGATTCGGCCATTTAATTTTCAGGAAATAAACTTTTTTTGATCGTTTTTGTTTACATTTGCGTTCGCTTACTAATTTAAATACTAATAATAACATGTATCAATAAAGACTTACACTTCATAAATCAGGAATCACAAATTACATGATTCAAATTTCCCTTTCTTCTATCAATACATTGTTAAATACAGTCAATGGCCTTTTAAATGTGTTTTAATTAGAATGAACAATTTATTTTCTACAATAAATTAGTTCTATTCATGAAAAAATAAACAATGAATAGAAAAATATTAATTCATCTTAAAATTACTGAAAAGTGTTAATAGATTCAATATGCATTTGTTTTGCTTTTTGTAAACAAAAAGTTCTTATTAGAATAATATGTTCATCCTATATGAGTGTTACTGCTGTATATTGTTTTTTAAGTTTAATTAGTGTTTTAACTATATTTTATATAGATTGATAAGTTGCATGTCTTATTTGTATTCTTTAGCAAAGCTTAACATAAAAAAAAAATAACTGCATGTCACTTTTAAGAATGTATTTTGTTAATTGTTACTAATAGCCACATTAAAATAGATTTAATATAATTGTTAAATTAAATTATGAAATAAAACACTCATTAATTTAATTCTTATATTATTTTGTGCAAAATAAATCTTATAAGATTAATGTATTGCGGAGGTTTTATCTTAGTAACTTAATCCTAGTCCTGTCCCTTATCTATCCTTTTATAAAAAATAAAGAATTAAAAATATATAAAAACTTGCTGATTTGATAAAATAAATAATGTCCTAAGTGTCTATTACCTTAGTTGGGATTATTAGAAGAATTTCAGCAAATTATTTCAATAATCTGCCAATATTGAAACTAAAATTAATTGAATTGAACTATATTAGAAAAATGTTGCATGGACAAGTATTCTCAAGTGTATTTGATATACCAATAACAATGTTTATTAAATTATATTACATACATCAGAAAAAATTTTTGAAGAGAGTGGTATATCAATATAAAATCATACTTGGACTATCATAGGAATTACTAATTTCAGTCCGGCTTCTTTGTTTTTAAATATGTTACAAGTGTTGTATAGATACAATTAGTAAGCTGGAATGTTGTGTATATTTAAAACTGATCTAATATAAATTAAAACAATCCAATAAGAATAATTCCATGGCCAAATTGTGCCGGGGGAAAAAAATCTATTTACATGCTAATACGTAATACTAAAAATAATTAATAAAAGACATATAAGATCTAAGTATTAGTAGACTAAATGCATAATACTTTGAATACCTAAAGAAATTATAACCACTTTTGCTTTGGAACAATATTTTAAACAAAAACATGGAATTACTCCCATATTAATTGATAACATATGTTATTTAATTAATTGTAATATTAATATATATTCGTTTTCATTTATTCAAGTAGGTGGAAGGAGTTGAGAATGGGGGAGAGTAAAATAGTCCACCATTAGTTTCCCGGCGCACTGGGGCGTGGGCGTTGGGGGCGTGGCGCGGGGCGTGGGGGTCCCCGTGCCGCCCCCCAGCGACCTACTCGCCACTATCTCCATGTTTGAACAACAGATCAAAGCTGAACCCATGAGGTAACTATTACACTAGTTACCTAAAACTTTTAGAATTGAAACAAATATTAAATATTTCCCATGGATAGTTATTGAAATTTTAATATAAAAATAAGTATAAGTTACCCTTATTATTTAAGATGCTGTTAAACATTATTGTTATAAGAGATATGATCTTCTGAAAAGTAGATTGTTTTGATAGTTGAGGCAACATTCTTTGTTAAGCCCCCAAACATACTAAACTGAATTAAACCAAATTTCTGATTCAAGATAATTGTAGATTAGATGTACATTTTCTTAATAATCACTGTATTTTCAGCTTCTACACCCCCCATTCACATCACTCAGGACCCCCTACAATAATGCGTTCAGATTCAAATCATGGTGTGATCAACATGAACCAGCATCATCATCAGGAAGATTCCAAAGACAGTCTCATCATACAGCAACAAGTACAACACCAGGACATGCTGGACCAGCACCAGCAACAGGACTTGCAACAAGATGATGAGGCAAGTATACCAGATATCATTTTATCCAAATTTACCTTGACTCAGAATATCACTTGAGAGGGAATTAATTAGTTAGAAAGCCCAATTGTCCGCTCAAAATCTGGCTTATCAATATTCAGAACGAAAATTCAATATAGGTGAAAGAAATGCCTAACATTGCCTAATTTTCTACTGCGATTAGAATAAATTTATAATATCTTCTTTTTATTACAGTTGAGCTTTAAAGGTATGGACGATGATGGTGTTGATATGGATTTGGATGGTCGACAATGTTCACAGGTATACACAACATTTTACTAAAGTCATAAAATTGTTTTGTATTTAAATAATAGTATGTTAAAAAAGAAATGTTTAATGATAAATGTTCTTTTTAGGGCATGGGTGTGGACATGGATTCCGTTCAAACGAAAATGGAGGTGACCAATGGTGGACAATTACCAAGATCTAAACCTCAAGCCTGTAAGGTAAAAATATTTTATTTCACAAAAGTATAAAAACCATCGAAATTTTCCACTGAACACATTTAATTAAGATATTTTTAGCATGAAAATTTTAATATCTATGTTATTGTTTCCAGGTTTGTGGCAAAGTTTTGTCATCAGCATCTTCATATTACGTTCATATGAAACTTCACTCTGGAAATAAACCTTTTCAGTGTACGGTAAGTTTGAAAAATTTGTTCCATATGTCTACTTTTGATTATAGAAACAACCATTATGCAATAATTCAATGTTCCAAATGTTCATGGTATTGGCATGCTATGAGAAGGAATGCATTGCATGTACTAAGAAGGACATTATTTGTGAGTTTGACCTTAGAGACCAACCAAAAGATGGTTGGATTTTGTGAATGTAGACATGATCAAGAAGGGAATGATGACTGATATTATGGATGATAGAGTGCTGTGGAAGGCGGACAACCTGTTATGCCGTCCCTCCCCTAGGATAAGGAGGAAGATGATGACTTAAATGTTTTAAATCTATACTAAATTTATAAAGAGGAAAAATTTCATTTTTTGTATGTATTGAAATAACTCAAAAACTACTGCACCGATTTCAAAAATTCTTTCACCATTGAAAAGCTACGTTATCAGTAACTAAGTTAGGATATATTTTTTATTTGAAACTAGCGAAGTCGCGAAAGCTAGTTTATTTACGTATATTGTCAGGTTTGCGACGCGGCGTTCTGCCGCAAGCCGTACCTGGAGGTGCACATGCGCACGCACACGGGCGAGCGGCCCTTCCAATGCGACCTCTGCCTCAAGCGCTTCACGCAGAAGTCTAGCCTCAACACGCACAAGCGCGTACACACGGGTCAGTACACACACTTGCACCCCACAGGTACAGGACAGGGGTCGGCAACCTGCAATCAACCCCCACAGGCATCACCTTGGACTTATACTTTGTCATCTTGGACCTAGTATAGTCCCTAAAAATACGTTTCTAAAGTTTTTCAGCTTGTTCGATGTTTTGATTTTCTAAAAAGTATGTTGTAACTTGAAATTGTTATTGTTTGATTTTGATCCAAGTCAAAAAGGTTGCCGATCCCTGTTGTAGAAGCTAGATTGGCCCTCTTGACAGTGATTTTGAGTTGAAATGGTAAAACTTAAATAGAACTGAACTAGGATGTGATTTCTTGTATAGGTCAATGCAAAAATGAGAGGCAATTAGTTTTTATACATAAAATAAAGTTTAGGTAAATTGTTTTAAAAATTTAATATTACTTGTTGGCAGTGTGATTTCCATATTGAAGATATTTCACCTAATTAAAGATAGATATGAAGTAATTGTTTTAACTAAAGTTTTATGGAAGTTGTAACACTTATTCTTATTAAGTTATTGCCATATTTTACATTAAAACTCCCGTGTTCTTACCATGAGGGGATGAAAAACATAATTTTAATTGATTTCATTTTATATTTCTGGTTAAGTCAACCTCCTCCTGTTACCGCGTTTCGCGTAATTTTTTTCTTTCGTCCATACTTGGTAACGCCCTGATTTAACTAAGTATTTATTTAAAAAAAAATATTGAATAATGCTATTTTATTTTTGCTACATGATTATTTATACTTTTAGAATATTGCTTTATGTTTTTGTGATAATCCTATTAAAATTTTGATTGAATTTTGAAGTGTTAGGTACATTGCTATTTATGTACTTGAATCGTATATAAACATTAGAATACCCTTTCCTACTCCCGAAGTAAAGGCCTCTGGACGGAGCTTTTATAGTAGTATTAACATAGCATGTAATTATATTTTATATAATATATCAGGCATGATATTCGTAAGCACGACACCGGTGCAAAATATATTCAGGATAGTTAAATACATATGCTTAACACAGAATTGTGAATAGTTTTTGAGTTGTGTCAAGTAGAAGTCGCTATAAAGTATCAGGGCGTGAGGAAGGGTTCATAGGTGAGTGGTAAACAGGGGGAGGGCGGGGCCGGTGGTGGGCATGTAGTGGGCGGAGCGACCACCGCCGCCCCCGCGGGCTTACAGTCGCGAGGTAACGTGTGGCGTGTGGCCTGGCTTCAGATGAGCACATGCGCGCGTTGTTGGCGAACGAGCGGCCCCACAAGTGCGAACTCTGTCAGATGCGCTTCACGCAGAGCTCCAGCCTCAACCGACACAAGAAAATACACACGGGTGGGTTGCACCTTCCACACCGCCCACAGGCCTATCTTACACTATTCATTACCTTCCGGCTCTTTGTAACTTCACATTGGTGTATCTGACGTGTTCGATGGTTTCGTTCAGAGGAACACAAACGCGCGCTGCTGGCTAAGGACCGCCCCTACCAGTGCGGCGTCTGCTTTGTGCGATTCACCCAGAAATCGAGTTTGGGCCGGCACGGGAAAATACATACCGGTGGGTTTCTACCTATACAAACTGCATATTAACTGCGCGACCTAAACCGTGCTCCGACGTAGCCTACCTCCCCCTGAGTGCGAGTGTGAATGCGTAGGAACTAACTAGGTCTAATGGAATTGTGTGTTGAGAGAATGCCGTAATGATATATCGAAAATCGTATACCTTATAGAGGAGCACAGACGAGCCCTGTTAGAGAAAGTGCGGCCGTACCAGTGCCACATCTGTTTTATGCGCTTCACACAGAAATCCAGCCTCGGCCGACACGGAAAGATACATACCGGTAGGCAACTTGCCCTAAACTCCTTAGTAGTCAATGAATTTGTCAGCAATAGTGAACGTAGGCACAGGTCAGTGGGCTTGGCGTGTGCGCGACCGTTTATGTAGCTTTGTATTGGTATTTCTAGAGGAGCACATCCAATCGCTGATCAACAAAGTGCGCCCCTATCAGTGCGACATCTGTGACAAGTGGTTCACGCAGAAGTCCAGCCTGGGCACTCATAAACGCATACACACCGGTGGGTCCCCTCTTCATTCTTTTTATTATTCATTCGGGTTCCAAGTCACAATTCAAACATGTATCTTAGATCATAGTACATTTTGGATTACTCATTTTTTTACATTATTGCTGTTGTGGCTTCGATACCTTATTTGTGAATAGTTTTAAAGGGCTCCCAACTTTCGCGTTCATGTTTTGTTACGATTAGCGATTCGGAAGTGTTTTTAATGTTTTATTTTAATAATGCTCGTCGCGTGTAAAAGCGGTTGTTATTTTCCAATAGGGGTTGCACACGCTCAAAAACTATTCACAAACATTTACAGTATAAGCATGTGTACGTTGTGAGACTTTCCGTTGAAGTAGGCCAGTTTTATTTTGATGGACAAGTAAGATGAATTCCCTCATGGTAGCGTGTGGCGCGAGTGTGAGAGAGAGGTCGGAGCAGAGCAGCAGGTCGAGTGCGGTGCGAGTATTATTTGTCCATCGTGGTTTTGTTTTGTTTCTCTGTCCCCGCGCGGGCGCGGCGCAGGCGAGCGGCCGTTCCAGTGCACCGTCTGCCTCAAGTCCTTCACGCAGAAGTGCGCGCTCAATTTGCACGAAAAGATACATACGGGTTAGTAGCCCACATATATTTATACACTGCGACACTCCTTCCGGTGCGGTAGCGTCGACCTGCGCGTCCTCACGCGACTCATACATTCTCATTTAGCGTCATGCTTCTGTCCTACTTTTCCGTTGCTCGCCTAACCCGTTGATTTACGTTCCCTATATTCGATAGCTTGCCATCTCGATGCTTCCCACTAACATCTCGACCGTACAGTAACTCCTTAGAATGCGCGCTTTACCGACTTCTGCACTCGCCCGCAACCCTCTATCATTCTCAACTGCCGGTCATACTCATTTTTATGTAGCGATTCGATGTTCTTTAATGCACCATTACTTTGAATTCATCTTTTCTCTTCATGAATATTAATAATGTCACAAAAGCGGTAATGCAATCGCCGCTATGACGCACCGATTGGCGCCTCAGTATCCGATTAGTGTCAAAATTGCGGGTCGCGTATTCGCGGGGCGAGGGGGAATCGGCCGGTAGGCGGGCGGTCTAGCGTCGGCGACGTGCGTTACTCGCTTTTGTGTGTGCACTGGGCGCAGTGCAAGGGCGTCCTTACACGTGCGGGCAATGCCCGGCGGCCTTCGCACGCCGCCCCTACCTGGACT
>DVQG01000979.1:0-12144 GCA_018231605.1 Papilio ambrax
GACAAATGACAACTGTTTGAATTCTGCAAAATAGGTTATGTTTATTATAATTATTTAATCCGGACAAATAAATAATAACTACAACAATTATTTAGCAAATATAACCATCATCTCTGAAGCTTTCATACAAAATAAAATGAAAGCCCTCATACAGCGTGTTAAAAATGCTAAAGTAACCGGTAAGTAATTTCAGTAATTATGTTTCTTTAGTGGTTATTTTACAATTTATATTAGTACATATTTGACTGAAAGCAAGTCGACAAAATAAAATTTCAGTAAATGATGAAGTAATAAGCAGTATAGAGCAAGGAGCTTGTATATTAATTGGGATCTGCAGTAGCGATACTATAAAGGACATGGAATACATGTAAGTACAAATATGTTAATAAATAATGAGAAAAATTCTATTTGTCAAATCGTCAGAGATTATGAGTATGTGGATATGCCTTTTTATAAATTTATGTCTCCTTAATGTTTAATTTGGTAACACTTTTTCTTCATATAATACATTTTCTTATGTTGCAGAGTTCGTAAGATATTAAGTATTAGGATATTTGATGATGAAAATCATAAAAGATGGCAGAAAAGTATTGTTGACAAACAGTTTGAAATTCTTTGTGTCAGTCAATTCACTCTATACAATACATGGAAGGTGGGTTTCTAATTTTCATATATACATCTTGTATTATTTTAAAATACAGTTAGACACTGTTTAGACAAACATGTGTTTTAACTCTGATGTTATGGACATAGAGAATAATCATGATTTTTGGTAATTTCTAATATCAGCATGCAATAAAAGAGATGAATTGGTTTAAGTTGTTTATGGGGAGGCCCTTATTTATTTATATAGAGATAAATAGAGACTATTGTTTATATGTGAATTTGCTTCACCTTGCATCTTAGTATGAGCAGTATTAGTGAGGGTTTTCATTGTTGGACCATCCATTCAAAACACAGCTATCTCAACATTTAAAGTTAATGAGTGGGATAGTATTGTTTTAATACAAGTGTTACATCAGTGGAGACCTTTAGATATATAGATAACATTTTCTCTTCAGGGTAACAAGCCGGATTTTCACAAGGCGATGGCTGCTGACAGATCAAAGGAGTTTTATGAACAATTCATTCAAATGCTAAAAGATAAATATAAGCCAGATAAAGTTAAAGGTAACATTACAAATATGTACAACAAGAAATATAACTCATGTCTGTAACTCAGAGGAGTAGGCAGAGAACACGGACTTCTTTTACACCTATGCTTTTGCTGCCCATTTGTAGTCTAGGAAAATTGCATATTAAATTAATTCACGGTGATGATTCTACAGTTTTGTAAGGTGTCGATTTTATGCACAGAAATATTAAACAATAAAGTTCACATTTACAAAGTGTTGAATTATAATTTAAATAGGTTTTTAAACTAAAATTTGGTTGCACTGACAATAAGTGGTACAGAAAATTTTGTTCTTGAAATCTTTGTTCGTTATATTACTAGTATTATAAATGAGAAAGCTTAGTTGGATGGATGGATGCTTGTTAGAGTACATACATAATGGATGGCTCTGGATGAATTTTAACATTGTTGTAGAGCATAATCTGGAAGAGCACATAAGCTATTTTTTTAAATACCACGCGGACTGTGTTGCAGGCAAAAACTAATTCCTATAATTGTGTAAAATATCTATTTTCAGATGGTCTATTTGGTGCATACATGCAAGTATCAATACAAAATGATGGTCCTGTCACATTGGAGATAGAATCTCCAGCTCAGATACAAAACAAAACATCCAATTCTTGTGCAGATGCTATAGAAAGAAAAGATGAAGTTTCCAATAGGTAATCATACTTCATACTACTATTATAAACTAGCTTTTGCCCTCGACACCGTCTGTGTGGAATTAAAAAAACACAAATGTGTTCTTCTAGACTATGTTCTATATCTATGCCAAATTTCTTCCAGATCTGTTTAGCCGTTTAGACTAAAAACTCTTACAAACATCCATCTAAACTTTCGCATTTATATAATAGTTATGTTAATTTTCACATAATAATTGTTAAAGTTTGTAGCCTAAATAGCTTAACAGATTTCGTTAAAATTTGGTATAGTCTAGAAGAATACATAGGCTACTCACTTTTGTATTTTTTAATTCCACGCGGACGAAGTCACAGGCGAAAGTTAGTTAGTAAATACTTTAGTATTTTTTAACTTAAATTTATTTGTAAGTGATGTAATTGGAATTTTTGTAGCAATTATTGTTTTTGTTTCCGCGCGGCTTCATTTGCATGAAGTTATTAAAAAAACATTGTTTGTTTGTAAAACTTTCAATTGTAAATATCGGAATTCAAAAGCACAAATGACAATAAATGCAATAAATACCGTTATCATGGCAATCTTGTTATTGTAGTTTTGGTTCCTTTGCCACATGACATATTTTTAAATTTTTTAACTCCTAAATCAAAATCGTGAAATTATATATATCCTATAGCCTGTCATGTGTAGGGATTTTTAGAAAAAGAAGGTATTTCAAAAATATGCTGTGATTACAACATTGTTGTTATTTGATCAAGTTACATTAAAATGAAAATTAAGTAATGACAACATAAAATGAGAAACAATGCTAGTTAACAATGAGAGATCATGAAATTTGCATTGTTTTTGTTTGTTTGTAATTATCGTTATGTTGTTTTTCAACAATTATAGTAATTTTTCTTTCAAAAATATGGTCCCTAATGATGTTACCCCTACTTTTTTTTAATTCGTAACATATAAATAGAATTGTATTCAATTGTAAGACAGTTTTATTCTAACCATCGATATTGTTACGTCGTAGTCAGTTCGAGATAAATATCTAAAAGATTCATTGTTAATAATATTACTAAAAGTCAGTGAAAACTTCAAATTGTTTTGTGTGTAACAAAAACTTCTGAAAACAGTATAAAATTCTTAAAGATTTGTGTTAGTTAATGTTTAAATACGAATCCAGATCTTGAAAACAAGAACAAAGTTTTATAGAAAAGCTAAGCAAAAGCAGAATATGGAATCGCTTAACTCCACATCTCCGAACGTGTGTGTACTGAACGTGTGTGAAGAATCTATTAGGGAAAAGAAAAAAGCATCTTCTCTCATCTGCTGGTGTTCAGCTTTCATTAAGTTATTTAATAAAATAAAATCAAAGGGAAATGATATTGCTGACGACAGCTTGGAAACTATACAGTTGCGTGTTATAAAATGAAGTGTTTCGTTTCTCATATTGTCTTTAGAAAAAAACTATCAGCCTTAGAAATAAACGCGATATAAAGTTAAACTTAGGAATAAACTGAGTTTAAAAATTTGTACTAATATTTGCTTATACTCAGTGTATTCCTAAGTTTAACTTTGTACCGCGTTTATTTCTAAGGCTGTATATGTAATACCACTTGATTTAATTATCTGCTAAAATTAAGAATCGTTTAAAGGCTACAAAGAGTCCTTTAGCGTCTACTCGAGTATGGCTTCAACTCAAAGTGTATTTGTTTTTAAAATGTGTTGCTGTGTTGGTTTCTATTGTTGAAACTTTTGTATAAAATTGTCATGTATAGATTTTTAGAAAAAATTTTAACAATTAAAGTTCTATTTATTTGAACAATGGTAGTATTTTTTGGGTCCTTCAAATGGTAAATAGGTGAAATAAAAAGCACAATTAAAAAAAAAACTTTATTTTGAAATAATGGTTATTATCTATTAACAGTTAACTTTAGGCCAGTGATAATGCATGAGACAGAGTGGTCACGGCCTACGCTACGACTAAATTTATCCAAACACGAGAATTTATCCATAAAACGTATTTCCTATGGTCCACCCGTTAACAGATAATCGACCAAGAATTCAAATCCGTTTTTACATTCCTACATTAGTAGAAAATAAAATAAAAAAGTATAAACAGACATAAATGCAATCTAATATAAACCATCTATTTTAAATATTACGATATAGAATTTAACAAACGAGAGATTAAAATAAAGTTTTATAAATAGTGTCGACTTATAAAGTTAATCGAAGATTATCATTTAGCTGTTAGTGCCGCATGATTACTATTTCTATACGGTGTTATATAGACAATATAATCACTCCTACGTTTACACAAATGCCTACGACACGAGACAATTCTTATAGAAGTTGTCGACTCTCCAACAGCTGTGAAGGCACTCTACCTTTTGGTATATTGCTGATAGGATATCCTCACTCCTCGCAGTATCATCGCGTAAACATATCAAGTGCAAGATTACAATAGTCCTTAGATTTAGTCCGACAGGCTCACTACGAATCTATCGTCTCGTTACAACTATCCAAATATTACTATTATAAAAATATCTATAAACTATGCTAAATCGAATGAAATGTTACTGGGACAGGCTAAGGATAAACGACAGATACCCTTTCGGTTATGGACGTTCGTGCTTCGACGACGCTGGAATTTACTTGAAAGTTAGTAGACGTGAAATTAATACGCTCGCCGCAATTATTCGATATGTGAACGTATCGGCGGTTGATGTTCGTTGGTGGTGAGTGATGATCAATCGTGGTCGGTGGTGAGAAGTGGTCTACCAAAGGCCGGAGGAGTACCCGCCGGGCGGCACGCGATTGTGGATCAGGTTGTTTCTGCCGTTAATTGACGTCACGGTGTTAATCTGGCCGTTTAAAGATTTGTAGCCGTCGCCCGTGATGGGGTTGCCCTCTGAAAACATTTTAATATACAATTAATCAAGACCTCAAGTCAATTAATAGTGAGCTGAATTCCAAAAGGATGTTTCTAAATAAATTTAAGGCGAGTATTAATTATTAAAGAATCTAATCCTCTTGCATTTTTACTCTATAATCTAAGTTGGAACCAAAATTTGAATAAAAAATTCTATGTAATAAATAAATCAAATTTTTCATGAATGGCAATAACAATAAATCACTACATGCATATTACATGAAATCTTAAATTATGGAACATAACTTAATTACACAAATTGCCTTAAAATACTACTTTACCATACCACTTACACTAACTACATAAAAGGGCAACGATACATAGAGCAGAAAGAAAGAGAAGAAAAGGCGTGCCAAGTATAAGAAATTTTTTACAACAAGGTTTACAAATATTCTGTAAAATAACATACAAAGTTACTGCTACGACAAAAAGCACACTTTACGGCAGGTTTCCACTGACAAAATTTTACAAATTTTACACAACGACATGTTAAGTCTGAAATCACTATAAGAAAATTTTGTAATGAGGTGCCGTGAAAACCTACTGTTATTTATACCAAATAGGTTGCTGACAAATAACAAGCCCATTTTGGCAATAATTACAATTTTTAAATGTGAACCATACATATTTATAAAACTAAAACGTCGTCAAAAAGGGCCTGATATGACGGATACCATCTATCAATTACAATGTACTAACATTTAATTTATAAAAAATAATTTAATTCTAATTTGCTCTAATTATAAAAAGCAAATAACAAAAGGGTAAAAGGTGCTTAATTCAGTGACTTGAAGGTATCGATTTTATTTAATCTGGCAAAAAATATTTCCAATATACACAATATTGACAGCAAATACAAGCTAACGTTGCTTAAAAATAGTGCAAAAGTGTTAATCCTTCAGTCAAAATTAAACACCCACCCAGTTCTCTTTGGCTGACATAATCTACATAGTACGTCTTAGGTTCGGAATCTTCTACATGCCGATTCAAATTAAACAGGTATCCTGGTACGTGCTTAGGGAAAATGGGAGGAAAACCTGTCAGCGTAAAGGGTCCGGGGGCTTTAGGAGTATCTAGTAATGTGAAGTCGGGTATGGGAGCATCTCTCTCATATCTAAAAAGGCTGATTGGAGGATTGGTGTTCGCAGCGACATATGGATCAATAGGTCCATCAAGAGTCGGTATTGGGTTGTATTTGTAATCGGGTTGAGGTTTATTCCCTAAAGCTGAAGTCATTCCGACGAATGAATGAAGAGGCAATGGGTGGTATGGAATGTGATGATGTTTAGGTTCGAGATAATGTTGTGCGGGAAAGGGAGGCCAATGTCTGTCCATAATCGGTTGAGGTGAAAGCGAGTCAGGGTCAATTAATGGATGAATTTTATCGGGATCATCTGTACTTAGACCTAATAAAATGCGAGGAGATTGGTAGCATATCGGTCTAGGTTTTGAGGTCGATTCAACATAATATTGGCCCGGCTCTGGTGGCCAACATCGGGTGAAGTATCGGTGAGTGGGTTGTGGATTAAGGAGGTTTAGGTCCAGGTCTATGTCTGGGTGTAGGTCGGGCATAAGGTTAACGTCGGCACCTCGCAGGCCGGCGGCTGGGTGACGCCGGCGCGGCGGCGGCACTGGGATCCCATCGCCGGTCACTGGATTCCTCTTCGGTGGCGTGTACGAAGCTGACCATTCACAGAACAGACGGTTTTCATTCAAATCACTCGCCGACGATTAGGATCAATGTTTCTGGCTGATTCCACGTCACGTTGCGGTCGAAACATTGATCTTATTCGTTAACAACATTTTGACTAATCCTAAGTTTAGTTAATTGAATAGTTAGTTATCACTTCGTGCTGCAGTTGAATTCTTAAGTATTAGATATACTTTTCTAGTTCTCATTTTTTGCTGTTCATGCTTAGATTATCAATAATGTTATCGTTATAAATAAGTCCGTGCCTGATCATGACGATAGCTGATGCTGATCAAGTATAAAGATTCGTATATTGTTATTTAGAAGAAAGTATCGGAGCGTAAATCAGTAAAATAAGAAGCATATCCTAGCGTGCAGAGTGCTAAATGATATGTGTTCTGGCACGCGATACGAGCACCGCTATACCGTGTACAGAACTCTTTTATTACGTATTTAGTCATGTTTCCGAGTTCTGTTCACAGTTTTAACTGTTCTAATGTGGAACGGAATTGCAAAGATTTGCTGCATTTAATTTAGTCTTTAACGTGATTTTTAGTGTCTAGAAACATTTCAAATACCATAGCGAATTTAGAGATTTTTTATATTTCTTTATTCCTCAACTGTTTCATTTTAAAGCCTTTAAGACTGTTCTTGATAGTAAGAATTGATTTACGAATATTTGATCAAACACTTCTATTCCACATTGTAACGGTCGTATGTGAGGCATTCGGTACGCGTGTTGTGCCTACGCGTGCGCAGTTCGTGCCTACACAGGGAACGACTCACAGTGGTCGGCGGGCTCCGTCTCACCTCGGCTGGGTGTGGAGTTGGCGCTGCCGTTGGCGAGCTTAGCGGGCGAATGCGCCGCGCTGCCGTTTACCTCCGCGTCGCCGAACTGGATGTGGCTGCGGATCGTGTCCGTCACCATTGGGGCGGGGGAATTGGAGTTACCCTGAAAAGATTTATTGTCCATTTCTTCATAAAACATACAGTTTGTACTAAAATTATTGTCTACACATTAAATCGAATACAATTCAGAAATACTTTTCCGTAAGGACAAGTCGAATGAGGATAAGCAGATGATCCTGTGTGCCTATCTACGCACCACATTGGATATTCTTTCTTCAGTCTTGGTACTAAGTATATGTGAAGGTACCTGTCCAAAAAGTCTTGAGTGCGTATCCCGTGGGCGGGTGGGTGTGTCGCGCTGTACGCGTGGCCGGCCGCCACCGTTCTTAACGGGGCTTCCGTCGGGGCTGTCGCTGCTGAAGATCTCTGCGATGCAGCTCTTCGGGGCATTGGGAACTCTGCAACGATGCAATAACATATTGTTAGTTAGATATTTATTGTTTCAAAAGAACGGCAGGGAGTATCTCGACTCGAAACTCCGGAAAGCTTATATTGTTAAAGGCCTTTTTCCAGCAGTAGAACATTATAATATATGGATAGTGAGGGTAAATATTTCTACACATCAGAAAAAGTTAGCGAATGTATTACAAATGTCTTGATAAGTCAGACCAGGTTTTAGTTATTTGACATCCAGTAAATCAATAACTAGCAGTAAAGCCATAAAAATTAAAAGCCCTTGTTATTCAATACACATTATCATTTCTAATTGGAAATGTGCTCAACGCACGTATCCCCTTGCAAAGACCGGACATTACCTGCCGGCGGGCGGGACGGCCACTTCCGGTGGGGGAAGGGTCAGCAAATATCAATCGATACCCAAATACAAACCTCAAATAGCTCATAAAACATGACGTGGTATTCCTACAACGGTCATTGACCCTGAAAATTCTGTTCACGGAACGGGATCGCAGCCAAGTCTGTAAACCTTAGTATGAATCACCTGACAAAGCATTGCACTATGCGTTTTAGACGATTTACCCTTTTCCTATATTGAGATTACACTGTGGTAGAATTTTAAAACAATATATTACATAAGATATAATACAATATTAATTACTGTATGCAAATATATAAATATACATTTTTTATTAAAAGTAAAGATCGTAAACCAGTAATTTCTCACCGTGGAACAAATCAGAGCGCCTTGTAAACCCAACAAGCCGTACACGAAGTGAAGATTGTGTCATGATTTAGAAAAGCTATGTTTGATTGGCGAGAAATTTTATCGCGATATTATACGGGGCGCCAACCCGCCGTCTTGCAGAGATGCTAATGCAGGTGGATGCCAAGATATAATAAATATAAGACCACGACAAGATAACGTGTGACTTAACTTAACTAAGATATTGTTAACCGAAATCCTTATCTTTACATCCATTTAATACAGATATAACTTTGATTGGCATTCAAAAGCATTCTTCAATGACAGCGATCACGTTTCTTATAGAACTATGAATGTAAGCTAGCAGATGCTTAATTCTTGCAGTTTTCAGGACTGTACACTTAAAATTGTGCGTGTGTAGACAACATTTTAACTGTTAGTGAGTACTTAAGAGTAGTATATAGCGGGCTTGCTATCAAGCTGAAAAACGTGTAGCAAGCCGAAAACGGCAACGTGTCTGCCGAAGTCTATACGTCACAGAGTAAATAAATCCTGTAGACGATGTGCAAACAATCAACGGTGCGACAAAAGCATCACTCGAGGGTCCGCAACGCAGATGTGCCGCGTCGCTGCTGCCGCCGTGCCGGGGCAATCGATACCACGCCAGTGCGCCAGTGCGACCGCCAGGCTCCGAGCTTTGTTCACTGCTAACTACTGAATCGAATCACCCGTTGCCGTTTGTCATTTTAATTTATGCTCTTTAGTGGTTGTTTAAACTACATACAGCGAGTGATTGAGCTAGTTCCCACCACAGAAACTTATATAAATATATATTTTTTTTTATGTATTCATGCTTTTAGGCTTTCTTTCTATTCCTATGCATAACATTGTTAGAATCTACATCCACATCTACAGTGTATCACTTTGCCTTCTCAATACACCTTAAAATTTATATTCATAAGTATAGTTTATTTGTTTAAATAGATCACTAACATTTACAACACGAGCTTAATTACAAACTCGACTTATAAATCAAGTCATTAGATAATTTGATTTAGTTCAAATTGGCATAAATAGTCACGCGACTGTGAATATTTATGAGGACGGTCCATTACCACTTGTAATGGTAAAATGCATAATTAATGTTGACAGAAGCGAACGTTTTACGTTATGTAAATATTTATAAACTAAACAGCACTAAATGGTCTTATGTCAGCAGGTCTTGTAAAAATCTTACTATTAAAATGATTATGAAGCACAGTCTTTTTAAAAGCAGTTTGAAGCTATCATTGTAACTTAGTTGTATCAAGAACAAGATATGTTAATAAGAAAGAGAATTAGTTATCCATTATTGCTATCTCATAGTAACTAACCTAACAGAGCATGTTAGCTATAAAATAGAGGCGTGATAGTACACTAGCTTTGACTCGCCCGGAGCAAAAACAAAGTAAAATTTATGCATGACTTATCTGTATGGACAGTAACATAAACAGAGATGCAATTACCATTGATAACAACAGATAGCATGTATTTAAATTGCGTATAAATTACTACAAAAAGCTGTTTGCTCGAAATTAGTTATATCACGAGCATGAAGAAGCTTTTACATTATTTGCGTATTAATTTATTTTTATACTAAAATACCAATTACAGTTATTAAGTTTCCCTTACTAATATAACCCACAATACATGACTTTAAGTTGCACAATTATGACAAGAAAAATTCTAAAATCAGCTAACACGATGTTACATGCGCGACTATAAAAATAAATCCTATATGTTAAATAATGGTAACTAATACTGGGTATTGTGCTAATGCGTACAAAAGCGCCGAAGTCGAAACATAAATGCTAAACGTTTTTATAAATGAAAAATGTCTAGCCGCAATCCAACACCGTGTACGTGCCAACGAGGTCAATGTAGGCGAGCACGCTACCCTACAAAAAGCCTATTCACTCTTGCTTAGAAGCCTCTCACAGTTGCTCTTTTGGCAAGGATTTTTACATTGAGGGCATGAAACATTTTCCATTAATGTTTCGTAATTTAAAAATCTATATACAGGTGATAAAAGTATTCAGAATATGTTTCTGTGGCAAGTTCTTAAACTTTAAGTAAGTTACTTACTAACAAGAACTTATTTAATTCAAAAACATTTTGTTTTACTTTTTCAATACAAAATTTCAATTTCAATACAAAACATTTCATCGGAAACTCAAATAAAATGTGTATAAACAAAGAATATAACGTTAGAAAAACGTCAGTTGGGAATGCCCAAGGCGTGAATATACAATTACCCGTCATCAATGCTACCGCACAATCAGCCGACTACCGGTGCATGATAACACTACTCGATTGAAAACCACGCGGTACACGATAACAGTCAATTCTAACTAATGTATCGATTACTCCTACATTGGAAAACGTTACAGCTATTTCAAGTCGTTCAATGTGCGTACCGTTTCAACTAGTCGAAGTAACGTATTGTAATAGCACATAAATAATAATTATAAATGTATAAACATGCAATATAGACTAAAAGCTGCTATTATGGAATAGGAGAAAAGTGCGTGAGAGCAAATAATTGCTTTGTATGCACAACAGGCGCTGCGCGCACGCAATGAGGTTAAATATGGCTGTACTTATATGGAGGTATAAATTTTTTCTAAGTAAACCCTCTAGCAAGACATATGTTTTATTAATATCGAGTATTTTTCTCGTTTTTCTTGTCTTCTGAAATCTTTATCGTAAGTTTCCAGCTTTCAATAGATATTATTAACGGGCTGTTATAATCTGTCCTGATAATTCGCGCGGAAAACTGCCACATATTATAAACATCCTAGTCGTTTTCAGTCGCTTGTTTGCCGACGTACAACTTGATTATTAATTGAGTGTAAGAATATTGAAATCTTGTTTGTCGTTTCTGTAATACTACATTAAATCAAGACCTAAGTGAAGTTTTCATAGTAGAATTATTCCATGGGAGGGATAATTAACGGATTTTATACAATATCAAATATTTTCCATCTAACCTCTTTCGTAACTCAAGTCTAACTCAAGTCCGAAATTAACATTTTGCTTCAAATATTTCTAACAATGAAAGGCGAATAGCGTACAAAGCTTTCATTTTGAATAGCTGCACGCTTCACTATCTCTAAGAGTAAAAGAAAAAACTACAAATTGGATAAAATTACATATTCACGGCGCTCAAATTACCATCGCGAGACTTCTTGTTTCCTCTCTCCGCTGTTTTCATTCCAACCTTCAAACCTTCGTTACAATCATAATTATATCAGAACATCCGTTCCTCTAATAACTACACAAAAAGACATATACAATTCTATTTTTTTGTAGAAAATTGTATCGTAGGTCATAGCAAATACAGTTCTAATTTGAACACAACGCATAACAAAAAGTAAAATTACACTTGTGCGTCCGACTGTACAAATATTTTGAGATTTCAACACTCACTTGCGTGTTTTTTTTCTTTCACGATCTGTTGGATAAGAAAATGGTGGATATGTTTTTTTTTTATCGTTAGCTAATGATAATGTTGTGCATTTAATGTAGGTAATCATGTTGTGTTTAATCTTTAGAAACAAGTACATTGGAGTTATTATTCTTTTAAACTCATGTTTGAAAGAATACTTTTACTAAACAGGCGTGAAGTGGAAGCAATTCCGCGTTTCGTCTGATGATTGTGGTGCCGG
>DVQG01000980.1:0-12142 GCA_018231605.1 Papilio ambrax
AAAGTTATATGTATATACCTATAGGCAACTGAAAAGATTTTATAATAGTTCGGCACCAATATGTAACTTGAGTTTATTTTTGAAAATATTAATACTTTTACAATTCTTTATCTCGTCTGGCAAGTTGTTAAACATTTGGACACCTTCAAACAAAATTGTTTTATTTCCATAATTAGTTCTTGGAGTAATTGTTTTTAGCTTGTATTTGTTACGTAAATTATGCTTATGATCTCGTTTTTCGAATTTTATGTTAGATTTAATGTTGTTATTTGTTATGTTCATTATAAGAGTACAAATTTTAAATTTAAATGTTTGAGCGATATTGAATAATTTTGTCTTGGTGTATAGTTGTTTAGTTGGAATTCGGTAATCAAAATGATATAATACTTTTATAATTTTATTCTGTGTTCTTTGTAATGGTAATAAATTAGTTGATGCAGCCGACCCCCATATTTCTATCAAGTACTCAATATGTGATTTTACTAGAGAATTATATATAACTGCTTTAACATTTTTAGGAATACAGTGAGCGGCTTTGTACAGAGCTCCTAGGACTGCTTTTAACTTTGATTTAACCATTTCTATGTGCGGCTTCCATGTCAGTTTGTCATCTATTACTAACCCTAAATACTTTTCTTCGTGTGATCTTTGAATAGTGTCATTATTTATTTTAAGAGGAACAAAATCTGGTATGGGCTTATTTTTTGTTGTTATTATTATAAAAGAAGTTTTCTTTGTATTGATCGTTAACAAATTACCCAAGAGCCATTCATTAAGTTTGTCTAAATCATTTTGAGCATCAATTAAAAGAGAATCGAATGAATTGCCGTAGTAAAATAGGGATGTGTCATCCGCATATAACGTAAGATGTCCCGTGAGACCTATAGTATTAATGTCGTTTATGTATAATAAAAACAACAAGGGACCTAATATTGATCCTTGGGGAATACCAAAATCGTTCAGTTCCTGTTTTGAACTCTTATAATCATCTATTTTAACGACCTGACTCCTATTCTTAAGATAGCTTGTAAGCATTTTTAGAGCTGCTCCAGTAATGCCGAGATTATTTAATTTGAGTAATAACTTTTGATGACTAACGGTATCAAATGCTTTTTTTAAGTCTATAAATATACCCAATACATATTCTTTTTTATCAATATGCACTTTGATTTTGGTGATTAAATCTACTGTTGCTGTGATAGTACTCGCTTGAGGGCGAAAACCATATTGTTCATTAATTAGAAAATTATTATCTGTAAGGTAAGTATTTAGGCGTTTATAAATAATTCTCTCAAAAATTTTCGAGATCATAGGCAGTACTGACACAGGTCTATAGTTATTGGGGTCAGATCTGCAACCTGATTTATAAATAGGATTTACTTTAGCTATCTTAAGGGAATCTGGGAATGATCCTAGCTCTAAACATTTATTAATTGAATTAACTAAGGATTCCACAATAACGTTTTTAAGACATTTTAGTGATTTAGCGCTGATACCGTCTAGTCCAGTGCTTGTATTATTGTCTAAATTATTAATAATATTAATTACTTCATTTGCACTACAAGGAATAAATTCATTCAATAAAACTTTATGTGAGTAATCTAAACTGTCCATTGGAGTATTAGTTTTATGATAATTTTGAGGTATTTTATTAGCTAGTTCTTTGCCAATTGACGAGAAAAAGGTGTTAAATGCATCACATATTTCATTACCATCCACGATAACTTTGGAATTTATCATTAGTTTTGGAATTACATTGTCCTCCTTAAATTTATTTATTGCCAAACTATTGATAACGTCCCACATCTTTTTCGGTTGATTCGTACAATTTTGAAATACTCGAAAGTAATATTCTTCTTTGTAGGTCTTGATTAGGGTGTGAACATGTTTCTGTGCATTAGAGTATGCCTTCTTCAAATCTTCATTTTGTGGGTTTTGTTTAAGTTGCAGGTTCAAGTCGTTTCTCATGTTTATAGAGTTGATTATATCTTTGTTGATCCAATCTTTTTGGGGTAAATTCTTATATTTGATTTTGTCTATCTTACTATTATCTATTAGTTTTAAAACTGATTCCTCTAAAATATTGTAATCATCTGTATTTTGTATATAATTTGCCTGTGAGGCACTTTGGAAAAGCTTTTCATAGTTCATCGCTTTGTAGTGTATTGTTTGTGGTTTAGGCGGTGTCCACTTGCCAATTTCAAGATATTGTTGCTTGTGGTCTGACAGGGATGACTCAATAATCGACACGCTGAAGGAATGATTGTCTACATTTGTACAGATATGGTCTATGATTGTTTTCGTCTTATCCGTGGCGCGAGTGCAGTAGTCTAAGTCAATTTTATTTAGTATTTTGTATCCACACTCTTCTATAGCTTTTACATACTTCGTTACGTAATTATCTTTTTTTAGTAAATCTATATTAAAGTCGCCAAATACAACTGACCTTTTACGTTTTTCTAATTGCGCTGTGTAAATGTCCAAGAAACTATCTATAGCTGCATCGCCGTCCGGCTTATATATGACTCCTATATTCAGAGAAAGCTTGTTACTATATATCCATAAGTAATGGTTGCCATTATCATGAACATTTTCAGTTACCTCAAAATGTATATTTTTGTGTACATAAATGGAGACACCACCACCTCCTTTATATTTTCTATAATTGTAGACGTGTGTGTAATTCGGGAGATCGTATATTTTGGCTTCATGATCTGAAGTAATATGGGTTTCAGTAAATATTAAAAAGTGAGTCGTTTTTGGAATAGAATTTATTATGCAATTAATTTCATCAAATTTTCTACTTGTTCTGATACTTCTTAAATTGGCATAAAAGAAACGGAGTGACGATGGATTTAAGTTAAGGTTTTCATATTTAATTGTTAGATGGTGACTAATTTTCTCATTATATTCTGGTATTAGTTTTTTGACTGTTGCGTTATAATTTTTGGTGTTCCTTTAACATATTTTATAATAAGATTCTGTTCACCCTCTTCTTGGCGTGTCAGGAGTTCCTCTTTAAGTTGCGACAGATGTTTACGCTGTTTATACGTCTGATCTGAGTATATTTTAAATTCGGTTTGATTATTTTTATTACGAAGGATTTGTAGGGCGACATCTGCATTTTCAAAACATACTTTTAAAGGTCGTGGTTTCTGTGGGTTATATTTTCCAATCCTGAAGACTTTTATTGGCTGACAGCAGTTATCAACTATTTTATTAATTATTTTGCTAACTTCATTCCTATCGTACTCTAATCTATCACCTGAACTCTTCGACGAAGACTCCGGAAGATTAAAAATAATAATGTTTTTTTGTTTTGTAATTCGTTCCTGACATTCATAAATAATTTCATCATAAGAATTAGTAGATATATTGGAGTGACTAGGTGATAACGTAGATTGTAGACTTTTTATTTTTAGTTCGTTTTTTTTACTTAGAAATTTTAAATTATCTATATCTTTTTTCATTATTTCTTGGTCTTCTATAATCTTGTCTGTACATATTTTTATACCAGCCAATTGTTCTTTTATTTCGTTCATGTCTTGCCGTATACTAGCCATACCTTCATTTTGTATTGTAGAAAATTTTGTCAGAAAAGATCTCATTTCATTTTTAAGACTTTCAAATTCTTCCTTCATTTTAAGGTCAGACTCTGGTTCCTTACGCTTGCGAAACGTGATTTGCGGCTTATCCGTGGTCTTACTACCCTCACTAGATTTTGACAAGTCAGGTTGCGATCCGCCACTTTTGCTTGTTGATCCCAATAAACTCATTTTGTTATTTGTATAATCAAATAAGCGCTTTATTACAATGTTGCTTGAATATAAAATAGTTTAACACTAGTCGAGGCGCAGCGATAAGCTATTCAATGCATTCTTTTGTTCATCGACGGCTGTAGTAATTACCACCTCGACGGCAAAAGGTCTTAAGTAAACACTCACCAAATTAGTCACTAAAGTACACGCTTTAAGGTCGTTTTTCGGTTGGCACTTTTTTAATAATTTAGTTAGATTTAATATTTATTGAACGCGTCTAGCCCGCAAGCCGGCTGTCAAGTAAGTCCCTTCCCTATCTCATTAAGAGATCCTTTAAATTATGTCGTCAAGCAGCGATAGCTCTAATCTTGTCTTATTAAACGTCCGCCCTCTCTCACACCCGCAACCCCCGCCGCCCTCGGCACCGGTCCTCATGCAAATGAAGTCTTAAACAGTCCCCGGCCGCGGCGTCACTCGGCGTATGTCACATCGCGACAGAGTTACGGCCTCCCTCCGACATGTTTATTCAAATATTAATGCCTCATAATATTTAAAATTTATAGAAGCCATCGCGGTGCCACGGATCCGTACCCTGATGTCATTGTCGTTGCGTTTTATAAATATGAATTATCTTGATTGGCTCTAAATATGTAAATCGGTCGGGGCTCGAGCAGCGTTGATTTGTGTGACGCCTTATGATGCGCACCTGATGCCCACAGCTTGCCGACCAATGCACAACATGACATGTTTCTAATTTAACATAATAAATAGGTAATAAATCACCGTCATATTGATTAAAATCTCAGTATTTCTACAGGATAATTTAGTTTTTAAATTTCTTATTAAAAGTTATGAGTCAAAGTCACCCAGAGAGTATGTGTGGAAATATTATAATGTTGGAGACGACACTGGGCCATTTATTAAAGGATAAAGGGCTAAAGATTTGTGACGCATCATCAGAAATGAAATTCGAAAATCGAGCAAAACATTTGAACGAACAATAACACCGAAGAATGGATGGAATCATCCCCGCACCCCGCAGTCCGCACACGATAAATTCAACTTAGCACCGAAACTTATTACATCCAGACATAAGTTAATGATATAGTAAGCTATAAATTGGTCGGCGTGACGTCGGCTAGAGTCGAGGACAGGTAAGGGCGTGCACATAAAATTAAATTAGATATTTTGGAGCGTGATGTGCTTTATGTATCCCGCGCGGCCAATGCGATGGACGGCTGATAGGTTTTTTTGTGTGTACGGATAGTTTTTGTCAGACAAGTTTATGTCGGGAGGCCAGCCCTTTGTATGGGCTGTCTCACGTTGTGCTCCATCACTTATCTTGTGTGTTCATTCTTATGTATTGATTTATAAACATAAATAATGTATTCTCGTATCTTGACAACGATTATGCACATCGTTTTAATTTTCTCGTCTTCTATAAAAGTTGATACCTTGAAGTTAAGATAGAAAAATTATAGACATAAATTGACTTATTGAAAGAAGTGCATAAGTACGATCACAGTTCGTCATCTGACTTCCTGGTTTGCATATAGAGAAAGAGAGAGGAAAAGCTAGTGTCGCGTCGTCATTATATCGATGCTTATTCCACATCAAACTCGATTACTCAGTTGTCAGCGGTGTGTTGACTTTGGCAGGCGCTGCGTTTGGCGCGTCTTGCACTCTGTAATATGCTATTAGAGTGACATAGTTAGACATCGTTCAGGATATATTCTGTAGACACGATGATGATTTGACGCACTTGTGCTTTGAAATCTTTAAAATTTAATTGATGCACAACAGCCTAAGAGCAACAGAATTAGCTGGATGTTTACTGGCAACGTTATTATCATGTCATTTGCGTTGAACATGTATTTAGTTCAATAGTCATACTTCAAATTACTATGTTTGTTAACAATCTCAATAGATGTACCTAAAGATTAGTTTGTATATGTTCCTAATGATCCACTCTTACCTTTTTATAATCAATCCAAGGCATATGACAGAATGTTGACAGCGTCACTTGCCACGCGTTACTCAGGTCCGGTCCAGTAAATCTCTGGCTGGCATACCGTGCGGGGGCAGTGCATCAAACGACAAGTGCCGGTGTCGGAGGTGCGCGCCCGCAATTAGCTGCCAACTGACATTTGCTCGTTTAGCACTCGAACACCGCCGCCATTTTGATTTTAATACAACAGTCCCTTGACTTATTTTAGAACGTTCTCGTGGTTTTGGAGATGCGGACGGTGTTGCCCGAGCTTAGCAGGGATCTGGTCTGATTGAAATATTGTCGACACTATACGCACTGTACACGCGATACGCACCGAGAGTGATGAAACGCACTACTCCATATTTCTAAATCAGCTCTTGATTTGACATGTTTAAGCCCGTGATAAACTACGTGGTTAATCATTTAATATTGAATTTTTCAACATTATAACTTTTTCTTTTATTATCTTATTTACATAGTTTACTTGCATGAACTATCTTAGCGATTGTAATTGATTGAATATCAATATAAATAATCTCAACTACTACACTTGTCCTTTGTTACCTCTGCTATGAACTTCAATAGTTCATTTGCATACACCAAGTGGTCGCAGCGCATTCCTCTGCCGACAATTTTTCAGTTCTAAAACCGCATCTCTCAAAGGGTTAACATAAATACGTCCTTAACACGGCCGTCATTATGATGTTGACAACTACAAGGCGTTGGGACTGTCTTGTCACAAGCATTAATAAACAACACGTTCAAGGGAAAATGAACTCTAAAGAATTTACTTTAAGGTTCATTTGAAGTGTAGATTTTAAGTTTGTCGTGCTGTCAGTGTTGTAGAGCATCTGTCATTCGCTAACAAATGCAGACAGAAATTGATGCGCACACGGACAGTGAAAAACGCGGAATCGCGCGTCCGGCGACTATTTTTAGTGGTGCAGCTGTCGTGTCGCGTCCCTAGGTATCAAACCACCCGTATTTCAGCGCTCACGCACCTTATATTAAGCTCGCTCATCGGATAGACGCGTCACAAAGTAGTTACTTTGATGCCTACGTCAATACCGTGCACACGAAATTGTACCTTATCAGCATAAGTTTAGGGTTTTATTTTGATTGTACTTAACGTTGAAGATGATTGCGTTATAACTATTGCTGTCAGTATTTTGAAATATTACTTCGAGGCGATAAATTATATACTTGTACTGTGAGAAAATCAAACGACTACAATACATTTAATTGTTTATGTTATTGTCGTTGACATTGTTCTACGTAGGTTTGAGATACAAGTTTCATGAGAGGTACTATTTATAAATATTATATTTTAAACCCGACAGGTATTAAATAACGAATGATGATCGCGGTGTCGAATCTGTTGAGCTACTCTTTGCCGATTGAATAGACAGGCTGTGCGCGGAGGCGGGGCATACGTAAACCTAAATTCATATCTTATTACTACTAGCTTATTACTTCAAATTATTTACTTATTCATTAAAAAGTGTCAAATCATTAAGTTACAAGCTAAGCTCAAATTACAGCATGGGTCGTGTGAAATGTTTGTCGAAAACTTACTGTATTTAACGTGTAAAGATGTTAAATATCTTTTTTTATGTAAAAGTTTTATGTTGCGAATTAATCAAATAAATTAAGTACAATTAACATTGCGCTAGATTATCAGTGAGTTGTAATTATCGAAGTGAATTTGTATGTGTTTATCAAGATCGTGAAAGTTTAATTGAAGAAAAGATCGGCGAAGATAGCACGTGTCGGGTATCGCTTCGGCCTTCGGTCGGTAGAGGCAATGTTACTCTGTTACAATTATGTTTAACGTGGTTATACAATTATAGTTATTACTAAAACGTTGTTGTTAATAAACTTCAACCTTTACATCTCGTTAGTTTAGTATTTTTCTTAATGAATGGGGAAATTCAAGATTGTTTGGTAAAATTTCACATGAATTAAAAAACAAAGGTCTTTAATCCAATTTCATTACTAAAGTAAAATTTATATCATAAATCATAAGGTAATTTTGTTGGATTTTTTCCTATATATTAAAGATTATTTTTGTACTATGCGTTTTATGTCCTTAGAGATTCGTCTCCTCTCCCAGACCCAGACATAGTTTTACGATCGCCGTGGTCGGCGGTGCACACAAAAATGTTTTGACATTCACTATTTAATGTCCCGCGTTGTTTAATGGTTGAAGTGACAGAATTAGGCGCATCTACCTATGATATAAGCGAGTCGGGTTTACGATCGGCCCCTTTTAAAACATTTCAAAACATATCGAGTTAATTTATTACGGAAAAGTTTGATGTAGGCAGAAGTGGCGTGCGTTAACACGTGTTTAGAAGATTTGCATTCAATAAAAACTAGGTTATCTTTATTTCGGATATGATGTTACGAAAATCACAGGTATTTATGGAATCGATATGATATCAGGTCAACGTTAACTTTGTAATTACTTCGCTTAGCTTTTTTTATGCGTCATTGAGTATAGATTAGATGGCCAGTATAGACAATATACCGAATGAATCACTTTAAATCAATAGATCAGATGCTCTTACGCAGTACAGTGATCGTGGGAGTGAGCATATATCATACTCGTATATATGTCATCGAGGTATCTCTATATAAACATAAATGCATCATAAATCGAAGAGCACCAACGAACATAACACTAAATCATAAACGTAACAAAAAAACAAAAAATATCAGCCACAAAGAATGACCGCGCGTAGAAACTAGTTACTCGGAAGAAATGGCCCGGGGATCTATAAATCTATGGCGGGATCCCGATCTTCAGACCATCACAAATATGTCAAAAACAGCTATAAACGTCCCGGAATATCTTCTGGAGATAGTTTATTAGATATAACACAATGATGCCGGGGCAGAAATACGTTATTGTTGCGGCGATTGATGAAATTCGACTTTGTAGTTGGTCCGACTTTTTTCCTCGGCTCGTAAATGTGAGATCGCCGCGTGACGGATCTCCACAAGCCGCGTCCGTCCGCGCCCGCTGCCGTTTGTTACGATTTATAGGCAGCTATGTTTCCCGCGGTTACTAACTTTCTTGCATATTCTTATAATGACGCTTTTATCATATTTATCTCCAAATTAACTTTGAAAAAAATTCTAAATTAATTTATGTACATTTAAATAAGGAGGTGTTAATATCTTAGACCCTTGCATTAAGGGCTAATATTGGAATACGATTTCCAATTTACAGTTACATTTAATTTCGCAATGATGACACCTTCCGCGTTAACTTTCAAGATATAAGTACAATCAAGTAAAAAAAGCTTTTACACATTAACATCGTTTTTATATTAAACGATTTACGAAATATCTCAGATTACGAGTGCGAGCATTGTCCGAGGATCTTCACTTAACAACCAATTACCACGCGATTATACTTAATTTAAATTGCGACCTAATTTTATAACGACTGTACTTTTAAATGACTCAAGGAACCATCAACACACACATTTAAGAGACAATCCTTGTTGCGTCCATTCAACGTTCACTTGCATTAAAAAGGCATATTAAAGAATTTTATAAGGTGCTGTTTGAATTAACAAAAAACTTAAATATCAACAAAGGTAATGCGTATTGTATTAATATTTATCAATTTGTTTAAAATGTAAAGTGAAATAATTACCACACCAGATTTTTTACGTAAACAAAATTAATCCAATCCTCTCTATATTATGGCATTTTATAAATTTAATCAACATCGTGGTAGGTGTCGTATATCCTTGAGTGTTAAAAGAAACATTTTGTGCCAAGGAGATGGATAACTTTAGATCTTCAAAGACATCGAGAATAGCCCGCGTCTGAGGTCCCGGTACAGTCGCCATCATTACACCTTCGAGTGGGCAGAACGACTTGATAAATATAAATAGGCACAATTAGCGTTGATTTATTCGCGGCTCGACGGATTAAAGTCACCGATTAATACCGACATCTGCGGCGATCGATCGTCGGCCGACCTTTAGCTTTCCTCCGTGACTGTACTTGGCGTGGGGGCGCTGCGGGAAGGGGGGATTTGTCCGACGGATCATTCGGTCTCGGGACTTAATAGTTCAATCATTTAGCTCTGTCCGTCGCTCTCGGTCTCGCTCGAGTATTGAATGCCTGCTCTTTAAAAACTCTATCAATGCCAGTTGCGGTGCACGCCGCGCCGCTCCGTTCTGTTTACATCAGAAATGCCACTCAGCTTTTTCTAGTTTTAATACCTTATTGGAACTTATAGTTAGATGATAGGCAGACTGTTACTGCAGAAATGAGTTTTTGTGTTAATTTTTATCGTTGTTTACGCTGTGTATTGTTAACAGGATAGACTTTGACTGATATTGAGATGGATTACATTGAAATATATTAATTACTTAATTTACCTAAAGTTTTAAAGTAACATGGTGATTAGGTTGTCCTCGGGTTACTTCCGGTTTCATAACTCACATTTACACAATTAACATCTAAACGTACATGGCAACATAGTCTGTTACATGGTACATATGTTGTGACATGTCTCTTCATCCCATTCAGCGCCCGCAGCGCTAAATGCAGCTTATATTTTTATTTTATGAAAATGAAGAGACGCTTCATTTGTATAAATATAAGGCGGGTGTAAAATAAACAGTGATAAAATGCAAAAACTGTCGGGAGGTCGCAGCGATGTCCCGACGAATTACACCGCGGAACAGGGAGACCTGTTGAGACAACATTCATATTTTTATTCAATAAACATTATTGTCACTTAGAGGGAAGGTTTTATACAACACTGAGTAGTAATTTTACTTTCGATGACAAGAAAATATTTACCTATATAAACACTTTTACTTTACTTTTCTATATGTAGGCATGTCTAAGATATACTGAAAGGATAATACAAAAAAATTACAAGAGATAATAGATTTTTGAGATATCGACTAATACATCTTGAAAAATTTTATAGAGTTTTAACACAAAAAGTTATAAGCGACTCTACGGTTTCCTAGCATTCCGTAGTCGTAGGTTACTTCAAACGTCAACTTCCGCAACGCGTGTCCGTCGCAACATTTGAATGAATTACATTAACGGTTACAATACTTGAGGCTGATTATTACAATGTTTTAGCCTTATTAACCGCCTGGATACCGTTAGTGATCGTTACAAGTGAACACTGACTAAACACGCCTGTCTAGGAAACATAAATTAAATCATTTATAGGAAAATAACTATGTAATTAATCGAAAAAAAATCAAGGCTTTTATTTTTACGTGAACAAATTCATTTAAATTGTAGGAATAATAGTGCATGTTGTATAAACTCTATCTATATCTAATTTGATAAAATTCGATATAATTGTTACAAATAACAATTACTACCTAATATTAACAATAGTAATACATCTTTGGTGTCTCTAGAAACAAAGTGATGAAAGACCGACTTTGTTCAATTTACGAGCAGCTGGTTTTATTACAGATGCAAGCGTGTACAAAATAATTACCTTGTCGTTTGAATAGTAATCGACTTGGCGCCTAAAGTTCAACCACATGACACCTCATTACTAATTGATTAACCTTAAAAGACCTACTTTATTTTTCATGTAGAATTCTTTATTGTTTGATTAATTTATATTACAGTTTATTAATTGCAAATAAAATTTTGTTCAATAAACTTCGATTAAAACAACAGAAAGTGCAACTGTCATAGTTTATCCAGAAATTCAAACTTAGTATTATTATTCACATATATCTTTATTCCTTATTTTGTATATAATATATTTTAAATTATCTGTATAAAATTAATTAAAACATGTCATGTAAAAAATAGAGCACCACCGGCTGCGGAATCCGTTGATTCAAGCAACCAGTGGTCAGGGCTGCAGAGACAGGAACCTCCTTCTTATTATTACTAATATTAAGTGTAACTGAATGTTGAATTGTTCTATTTGATTGTCGCTACATTTGTTAGCTAAGTAACAGTTGGGTTGAGTCCGCGGTCGGCACCTGTGTCGCCCTGCGTACGGAGACGTCAGCGCGTCCACCGCAAGCAGAGCAGTGCGCATTAACTTAGTTATACTGCAATAGTTTGATGATGATATTTGTACCCTTGTATGCCATAGAAAGAAGCTATTTAGGATACAAGCTAAATGACAGAATAAGTAATAAACAAATAAGAAGTGAAACGAAAGCTACAGACGGAGTAAGGCATGCATTAAAACTGAAATGGAAATGGGCGGGCCATGTACAAAGGATGAAGGACAGAAGATGGACAAAAATCGTGACAAATTGGTATCCAATTCACAAGAAACGTAGAAGAGGTAGGCCACGTAAGAGATGGGACGATGATATAACAAGCTTAGTAGGAAAAACCTGGAGTAGATTAGCTAGAGACAGAGAAG
>DVQG01000981.1:0-12141 GCA_018231605.1 Papilio ambrax
AGGTCAACTGTCCAACTGTACTGGCTAAGTGTGAACCGGGCATTATGTATGTGGTAGGTAACGCGTCTGCGCGTGTTATCGAGCGTGGGCGGGCGCGCATGGCCATTGAGCCTCCTATGTCACTCTGTCACTCCGATGAACACGCTCCCGTGATACAGCCCGCAACCGTGTATAGTGCAACTTGCTTAGAATCTCCAATGCCAGCTACGTCAATATAAAAGTGAGTAATGCCTTTTATTCTAGCTTAAGTTCGTCATTGTTCATTTTCATAAAACTTCGTCGTATTGATATGACGCTAATAATTGTTTAATAGTTAACAAAGTTTTTTTTTCAGCATTTTTTTATTTTTCTTAATTATTTTCTGCGTAGTTTTGATAGTTTTAGTTTGATGAATGTGCGTCATTATATTATAGTATATAACTTACATAAGCACCCCGAGGGCTAACGTGGCAGCCACAACCTGAATATCCATTAACCTTGACCGGTATTGTTTCTTAAGGCCATGCACTCAATGAGTACGTTTTATATTTCAGTCATAAATAGCTTTTGATTCTCATACCACTTATCAATTTCATATTTTGCTATAATTCTTATCGCATTACTTTGCAACTTTTTAAACGAAGCTATTCTTACTGGAAATGTACCATATATTCTTAACATTGTATTATGTAATAATTTCGAATAAAATTCGTTTTTAATCTACATATTCATAGTTTATTATAGACTTTTACTAGTACTGGCAATTATGCAATATTAGTTAAATATAAAAAGAAATGGTAAAGATTTACGAGTACACAAAATTAGTTATTCTATTTAGCTGAACACTTAATATTGGGGTTGATGATCTAGTTACAGTTGTGATAAATTGATGATAGTTGTTCAAATAAAGTTAGCAGGGGACCGATTATTGTAGCAAATAAGGGAGGCCAACGTGCAGTGGGCGGCGATATGTCGAGTGGATGGATGGATGGAACATAAAAGCTGCTTCCATTTAGGCGTTTTCTATGACGTACATACATATTGACGCTAATTATTAAATTGCGTAAGTTGAATTCCATCTTCTTAGGAAATTCTCGCTTCTTTACTGAAACTTTTGTAACATAAAACTTAAGTCGAATTTGTTTTGATTATATAAGTCGAAACATTTCCTAGAAATTGTAGCTTTTAAGACATTAAGGTACGGTGGATATATTAGATACTTCTATGTCGAAATTATTAAGCATTTCCGTAATTAATATTCAATATTAAATAGTAAGAATAATAAATCATAAGCTTTACAATAACTTGTCTGAATTTAACGTTTATTATTTTTTTCTTGTCTATCTTCTTCTTTGTGTACAATCAGCATTTTTGTATGTTATTCGAAACCCTAAAAACTTGGTTAATGTTTTAAACTACTAACGATTGATTTACTAATCTAATCATTCCTCTTGTCGATTAATTATTATTTAGGGTCCCTTAAAATGTTTCGTAATTTTCAGTGAACATTTTACAACTGAGTGCTGTAATTTCTACATATGCATTTTGTTTAGAAACCGAAGGTTACTAATAAGATATTCGCAAAACGCACTTTCAGTTCAATGTTATCTCACGTTATCTGAGTGTGACGGTGCCGGTGTGGGCTCCCGCAGCGCGTTGCTGATTAACTAACTGGAACACGATTTGCATATCGTGCTAACGGAGGCCTTTTGCCGACCCTACTCTACCCATAAATAACATTGACATTTGTACAAATAGAAAAAGAGAAATGTTGCCGTATTGTATTTATGTATCTTATTCTTGCTAATATTTAAAATGCGAAAGTTTCGATTTATAGATGTTTGTTAGAGTTTGTAACTAAAACTAAACGACGAAATATGAAAGAAATTTGGCATAGATGTATGTCTGGAAGAACAAATACGCTTCTTACTTCTCTTTCAATACTACGTGGACCAAGTCGCGGGTAAAAGCTAGTTACCTATATTTGGATTAAAATATAACAACGTTAGCTATTTTTCATTACTGTTGTATTAATAAATACCGAGACGAGAAATGTAAAGCTTTTATAAAGCTCTGAATTGAGATTAAATTTTGGTAAGCGAAAAATTTACATTGCTAATTTTATTAGATTCTTGTTCGTAGGTACTCGATTACGTTTACGTTTTCGATTATAAGTCCTATAATAAACGTCATTGTGAGTTGGGCTGATTTCGACGCCTACAGATTGATAAATAAAGCGTAGGCAGTTAAATTGTTTTATGGCTTAATAAACTTGAAAGTAATAAGTACCCCGCTATTTGTAAGCTGATACAGATAATAATGTCATTGAGAAATAAAAAATAATTCTGGATCAAAATTTTCCTTTTTTGATTTATGAAAGAAATAGTAAAAAATGTTAATCGGAATAGGTATAGTTCTTCCTTTCTTTTTCCAATGATCCAGGGATCTATAATATTATTGATTTACTAGATTTTTCATTATGTTACTAGGCTAGTTACAAATTTTATCACTTTCGGAAATTGTAGTAGCTTTAATTAATACTTTTAACAAAATCAATCGAAAAGAGCGCTTTAAAAACGATTTTGACATGATGAAAAGAAAAGGGGAACGGAAATTAATTTCAGTAAAGTGGGCTTTAAAACCTTTTAAGATACAATTTCGTTCGCTATTCGTTTAATATCTTGGTTAATCTCCTCAAAGCAATATTATACAGTATATTTTATAGATTATAAGCAAGTAAAAAATGAGATCGAGCTTTTTATTAAAAGAATAGGTGAATAGAATATTTTGCTACATATTTCATGTCTTACGGCTTTTCTATCGTATACCGCGATATCTTATGACTTATGAGTAGATCGTGCTATCTAACATTCTGCAAACGAACAATAGGAAAAAGGACACAATGAATTCTTGATATGTAAAGACATATTTTATTGTAGACATTTTCCTTTTGTTATCCCATGGATAGGAGGGTTGTGTCTTCGAGGATATGTACTTTTGAAGTAAGTGTGTCTATTTAATACTAATTAAAACACATTGGTATAGAGCGGGGGTCGAATCTGGACGTATAGATTTTGCATCCAGCCAGGTCAAGCGCTTAATAACTGCACTATCGACCTTTTATTCAATGATTTATATTGCGATCAATTAAGAGTCCCGGTACATGGAAGTTGCACTTGAGATGGCCACTGAGTTGTTTTAGTAAGTAGAAATCTCACATAACCCTGTCTTTCTGCCAAAAGGCAGAGTATCTTTTGAAGATTAAGGGCCTATTTCACTAAATTGTAAATTGTCTGATAACAATCCAAAGTGTAAAATAAGTGATGGAAACATCGGATTTCAGACAGTGGCGTCATTTTTAAGCTATCTGTGCCTCTATCAGCCAGTGGTGGGACAGACCCTTACAAAAAAGTATCTGTTAATACAAAAAGTGTTGGAACACATTCAACTAAATCTAGAGCCGTTTTCTAGAAATTCCATCAATTAGTAAATCAATGAATATTAATTAGTTTCGATAGAATACCAGCAATAAATATTTATATTTTCCCATGAAACCAAGTTCATTAACTTGCCCTCTAAATAACGTAGCGTTTGCTATTTAAGTAAATAAGGCATATGGGACTCATTCTGCACATTTATTGTCTAATCATTTCCTTCACATTTGTACTATGACTAAGCGTAACAAATTAACCACCAGACGCGAGCATCATTACTTTATGTCAATTTGTTCAGACGTCACACCAGGGATCTACTGAAATATTGCGTTAGTGTTTCTACTTGATTAGGGTTCCTTGTACACGAATTAGGACAATTTATTGTATCGCGTGGGCGAGTTGTTTGTTCTTAAGTAACAGTCTAAATTAATTATTGTTTCACTGTAAGGACAATGCTGGCAATTAAAAAACATTAGCTAGACGCAAATAAAATATGTTCCAGTTTAAACAAATGTTTTGATAGAAAAGGCTGATTGTATTGCGGTAGTTTATTTCCCACGAGACAAATGTATTTTGTTTGACGTCTGACTCGCGAAATAAAAAAATCGTAAGGTATTACTTCACTTATGAATTTTATTTTTTTAGAAATTAACCATAACACAGACACTAGCGTATTATAGAATCATTCACTGTATTTATTTCTGGAATATATAAAATTTAATTATCTCCAACTAATGTGGGCGTCCACTTTATTGAGATCGCACAGTCTTTAGTAGGCGGTATTATTTTCCTTCATTTTCAGTGTACCAAACTGAACAACTAGAACAAGAACAACGTTACAATCAAAATGGGGTCTCCATCAAGAAAAGTACACTTTACTTGATCTCGCGTCACCTAGTCTTGGCCTTGGTCTGTCGTAGGCTTTTCGTAGAGATACCTACGACGGCCGATTGGTCATTCAACAGACTCAATTTACTCTTCTTATAGAAAAAAAATCAAATGTAAACCCCATTAAATAAATACTATTACAAACTTTCTACATATTGTTCTTCTTCGTATTGTAAGCGGATTTTATTTAGATTCAAATTGTTTTTTTTTTCTCGCCCACGCTCTTGACGATACTGCAGATAACGTAGCATGACGTCCGCAGTTGGAGATATACAGGGAAGCTTTAAATGTCAATTACAGTGAGATTGCATCATTCCTAACCAGATTACACATCCTATTATAACGTATTATTTAAAGAAAAAAAAGTTAATGTAGAAAAAAATCGGTTAGTGTATAGGTTATAGATAAATACTATGCTACCTTATGAACAAGCTAAAATCAGCCCGTTATAACTGTACCAAAGAAACTGAGGTTATGAAATTTTGAGGCTAACTCTTAATTTTTTGATTGAAAGAAAAAACATTTACGACGCCTAAAATAAATCAAGCAATAAATGTCTTTATTAAAGTTAGCAAAACATAAAACTAGAAAAGCCATTTCGGTTTGTATCTTTTAACGATAGCACTTCTAGTTTTATGTGAAGCCTAAGCCATACGTCGTTTTATAGTCAATAAAAGTATTAAGGCTCTCAGCTTCAGCGCGGTTTGTACAGGATGCTAGTGTATTAATTAGGTCAAGGCGAAATGGGTCAAGGACCCAGGAGTGTTGGTATATCGTACTAACACGAAACGGTTGCTCCTCGCCGCTTTAATACAATCAAACCTCGGGAAAATTGTTTAGAAGGTTGATGAGGGGTAAATGCTTGGTGTGGGTAAATTTCATTTAGTTAATTAAATTAATGCATGTCCACAGGTCCCGAGGCTCTTCGCATATGCGGCATCTTATGTGATTACCGTGTATTTCACTTCTATATTTTTCCAGGTACATTAAAAGAGGATAATTATGAAAATCCATTATAATTTAAATAATGGGTACAAGTGGTCTTAGGATCAGTGGGTGTAGAACTGAAGGTACATTGAGAATATGGACGTCCAAAAGCAGCAACTGTGTCCCCGGCTGGTGGATTATCTAACTATAGTGGGCGCGAGACCGTATACATCCGGCAAGGGTTTAGCTCCTGTCCAGGTACGTGATAATTTTACATTATTTCTCAGATTTCAATACATACAATACTTCGGTTGTTTACCGTTGAGCCGATCAACACAATGGTTTTTTTTTTCAATACATCTGATTCTTGTCTTCTTATTTATAGAATCATAATTAACTTTCCTCGCCAGGCTCCGGAGCTGCTTCGTCGATATCCACTGACCAATCACGATGACTTCCCCTTGCCGCTGGACATGGTATACTTCTGCCAGCCGGAGGGCTGCGTGTCGGTGGGGCCGCGCCGACAGCTCGCGCACCTCGCCACACGCGATACAACCTCCTTCGTCTTTACGCTCACAGATAAGGATTCCGGTAAGAATGAAATAAGCAATAGTTTAAGGACTTAGCCCAACAAATTGAGACCTTTGATACTTAGTGCAAGAATACAAATGCTCGCTTCTCGCTTAATCATCAAAATTGATTTAACTGCTTGGGTTTACGGTACAATGGAACGGTCATAAACATAGACAAAAACAGATTTAAAACGCTAGTTTGCTTAATAAAGCAACCAAACATAGTACTAGAGTATATAACATGATGTTTTCCAATATTTAAGATGTACACATGTCGTTCGCAGGAACCGAAGTTATTGATCGGGGTTTTTCAATTACTCGCCTCTTGTCATTTCCTCGCCACACAACGGCGTAATGGTATTACACATCCATCACGGGCTTGGCATTTTTGTTTAATAGTATTAATATGATTTCCTCAATATTCAGAAACTAGGTTAACTTGATTCTCTTAAGACTTAATATTGCAATTTTTATGAATGATTGAACATAGAAGAATGTTATTCTTAGATAATTAAGTAGAGGGAGGTGTTACTTACATATTCGTATATTCAGAGTTCTTTTCACCAAATTAAAAATTAATTCTAACTATTTTATAAATTACTTTAATATTCATAAATATAACGTAAGTTGTTAAATATGAATAGAACGATTACTGAAGTGTGCTATCAATATTACCAGAGACAGAATATGTGGGCGGTTTGCTACCGTTCTGTTTATTTTGATGTACCGTGTGCTATTAATAATAATGTGTCACTTCAGTTGTGAAACTTGGCTAAGAAACTGCGAAAGTAGGTCAAGATCGCACCTTAAGGTTTTGTGCTCCAAAATCCGCAAATCGTGACATTTTGATAGTGGGCAGAACTGTCTAGAATATTAATTTTAGTACCTAAAAAGATAAAATAAACTAACCATATGGTTTATATTGGGTAGTTTGGGATAACTATATAGTTCTTACGGTATATACATATTAGTCAGTTGTATTGTCATTGTATACGGTATGTTTTCACTGTTTTGATTGAATGAACATTTTAACTCATATTTTATCAGTGGAAACTTATTGGTAAAATGACATGTTATCAGGTAAGACGCGTTATGGCGTATGCGTTAACTTCTACCGCGCGATGGAGCGCGCGCCGGCGCCGGGCCCTCGCGAGCGCTCCGTGCTGCGCCGCGACTCCTGGCGGAAGTCCATGGAGAAGAGCTCAGATTCCGCGTTCTCCAGGTGACACCAACACACCTGGCAACTGCATGTTTAATAGTTTAACAAGGGTAAAGACCCGACTAGGTTTGAGTAATCTTGATCATTACAGCTTTGTTGGGTTTTTGTTTGTGCATTGAGTAATATGTGGCGAATGTTCCAGTGACTATAGGAGCAGCAACGTCGCGCCGAGCGACTCGGAGCGGGACTGCAGCGCCACGCTAGCACCGCGTGCTGCTCCCGCGGCCCCAGCTGACTCGGAGAGCGGCGGCTCGCACTCCCCGAGTCCACGCGCCACGCGGAAGCGACAAGTATACCTTCACTAATTCTCCTCCGATTAGAGGTTCAAATCGTCTTTAAGAAACTAATAAAATGTTTGTTTGCAGCGAATCCGCAATCACTCCCTCACCTCACTATGCCTTTTATCACATCATCCTTTCTTTTCCACATTCCGAGAGTGCCTGTTTATCCTTAAAAAGTTAATAGATGCCTGCAACGAGTCTTCCAGTCCGCGGCGTGTCGGAGCATCCAGACAGATATTTAGGTAAGACTAAAATTTTGACTAACCAGGGCTGTTTAGTTTTATAGATCATATGTTACATTTTGTTTATTTAGAACTCTTTTATGGTTTTGCATTAATGTTTTTACCAGTTTAGGTATACTTCCGTCATTAGACTTAGCCCGGTATTGCAACATGTGTTCATCGTCACCAGAGACACAGTGTGGTCAGTGCTGACGGGGCAGGCGTACGACAATACGCCGACTATAGTGGTGCACGACGTGAAGGAGATCGAGACGTGGATCCTGCGGCTGCTGTCCGCTCCTGTGCCGGTGCCGGGCCGCACGCGCCTTGAGCTCGAGGTGCTCTCGCCCACTGCGCACGCGCCGCTGCTCTTCGCACTGCCAGATCACACCAGGTTTACTCTGGTTGACTTCCCATTGCATCTTCCCTTGGAACTATTAGGCAAGTATAGCATTACAAATATAGCTAGAGTTGGTATCTTATAGAATAAATCACCTTCTTGTTAACGTAACAAAAACTAAGTGTATTGATTATAATTATACGTTTGATATGCGACTTCGTCCGCGTGGAATTAAAAAAGATAAAAGTGAGTAGCCTATGTGTTCTTCCAGACTCTTCATCTATGCCTAATTTCTTAGAGATCCGTTGATTTGTTAAAGCTACAAAATACATCCATTCACCTAAACTTTCACATTTATAATGTTTGTTAATGTTGTATTGTATAACTTGGCTGGTCTAGTTCAAATAAACATGCCTTGCAGATTGGATGATATATAGGTAATTCAGTAACAAGGTGAAATAACAAATAATTCAGTAAGTGTTGCTGGGTGGATGATCGGATCACAACTGGCGGGGCCGGACGACGGCCGAAAGGGCCCCTCAGCGCGTCTTCCCCGCCGATGTTGCAGTAAGACGCAATAATATTAATAAGATTTGTAATAATTTAGGTGTGGACACATGCCTGAAGGTGCTAACGTTGATCCTGATGGAGAACAAGGTGGTGGTGCAGTCGCGGGACTACAACGCGCTGTCGATGTCGGTGATGGCGCTGGTGGCGATGCTGTACCCGCTGGAGTACATGTTCCCCGCCATCCCGTTGCTGCCGAGCTGCATGAGCTGCGCCGAGCAGCTGCTGCTCGCCCCCACGCCCTTCCTCATCGGCATACCGGCTACTTTCTTGACTTATAAGAAGAATTTCAGGTATGGGTAACAATGGTCTCTTAGTTTACTTCAACTATTCAATAGATTTCAGATATTTATTCCGACGACTTTTATGTTTGCATCTTTACCTTGTTCAATCAGCACTTGAATACTAAAAATATAACGGAACAGGGGATCATAAATACTTTGACATCTGATACGACACGACGACCTTATGACCACCATAATAGAAGAGAAAAAAAATAAGGGAAGACCAAGAATAACGTACATGCAACAAATAACGGAGAAAATGGGCATCGTGTCATGGGAGGTGAATAGGATGGTACGAGACAGAGAAATAAAAACTCTATCGACAAGAACGAGCATAGTTCTTAGTGAAAGATAGAGACGACTTTTATTATTTATAATAGTTGCAAGATTTATAAAATGTGGGTGAATATTTGTGTTCTATTTTTAGATTACCAGATGATATCTGGCTCGTGGACTTGGATGCCACAAAGCTGATCTGTCCTACAGGCAGCGACCAGGACCTGCCGGCGCTGCCCGAGCCCGAGAGCTCAGTACTAAAGAGCCATCTCAAACAGGTCAGTTGCTAGGTTTTCTTAAGAAATATTTGTCATGTCTTTGGTATACTCTATGGCCACGATTTGTTTTCTACCACACGCATCTGTTAGCGCGTTGTCTATGTCGCTATGCTCTTATCCTGTGGGTTTCCATTGCCGAAAGAATGTTATTATAAAAAAAAAACTGTAACAAATGTTATGGCAGTAGAAGTTCACAGATGCATTCATGTTTTAATTTGGCATTAAAATAATAAAACTAAAACACTTGATGTTAATCATATTTATTCTAGACACAAAATTTTCTCCCTCTTCCGATCACTCTAAATTCAGTATAAATACTATTATCTTTTGAAAACCCATTCTGTTTTTAATTCTGATTCTGATTCTGTTATGAAACTGACACCTTTTATTTTCAATCTACTAACCTCTAGCTCACTTTTCCCGCAATAGGCAATGCATCTCATGGATATAACCGGAACTGGTGTAAATATTATTTCTATTTCTTACATTGCACACTTTTATTGTTATTTTTTCACTCATTATTTATGCTAAATTAGCACTCATGTGACGAACTTTTAGAAACAACTTCTTAATCACAATAAACGTTGCCAACACTAATCTAACCATGACTTTTCACTGGCGAAATATCTTTACAGAAACATATTGTATCTCACTCATACTCTTAGAAAAAAAGAGAGATGATATGTATTTGTGGGAATGTTTCACCAGTGTAAACTCACCTTCAAAATTTGTCAACGACTGAAATCAATGTTACATACATACAATTTCTTTGTTTTGTTTACGATCATTTTAACACTATTTCAGTCAGAATAAGCATGTTGGTATTTATTTGCTTGCGCGGTGTGAATAAAAGCTTTTTCTAACTGCTAGCCAGCTGTTGCAAACCTTTCTACGACTGGGACACGTGGTTTAATAATAATTCTGTTCAAATTCTTTTAAATCTTTATTTATGTAATTGTAGTTATTACGTATATCCGCTATTGTAAACTATATGGAAATTCTAAATTAATTTGAAGGTGCATTTAATTTATCAACCTCCAGCCAGCTGTTACAAAACTTTTTTGAAATACTCCAGACCATGTTAAGATTAACCTGAATTCCTGAATTCATTCAGTCAAAATATTTGTGTGGTCTGCAACTTTTGCTTAACTATTTTTAAATATCATTATAACTCGTAAGTTTTTGCGCATTGCCTAGATCTTGTGCATTATAGTATCGTAAAACGCATACACAGGTATATGTAAATTAATTTATGCTGTATATAGAAATGGATTGCGACTGACGTTAATTAGATTAACAATAATATTTTGTGAATGACATTTTGTTTTGAAGATTTTGATTACTTACAGTTGGATTTGTTTACTTCTGTTTTATTCTGATTTGTTTTGTTCTTGCCAGGCTCTGAACAGCTTGACGAACAGTGCTGTAGAGCAGGCCGCAGCACCTCTGATGCCCTCTCGCAGGGACAGCGTCGGCGGAGCTACTTTAAAGTAAGTGAAAACTATAATAAGTTACAAAATTGGTTTTGTAAAAATTGCTTGTCACTGTCTCTATTTTTAGTATAATAATATATCGATTACTGCCCGAATTATTTGAATAGAATACTCTTTATCCGACTCGAAGGACCAAATTCTTAATGATTGAATGAATGTAATAACATAGATTTAGTCAGTTGCAATGGTATGTATAAGTGTATTGTGATTTGTGTAATGGTGTTCACGTGTATGTAGGGTGCAGCAGGCGGCGTACCGCGAGTCGCACAGCGCGCCACAGAGCGCGGCGCACAGCACGCCGGAGAGCCGGCGCGTGTCGCTGGGCAGCGCGGGCCACGCGCCGCGCCACTCGCTGGCCTCGCCCTCGCCCTCGCCCGCGCACAGCTCCCCGCAGCAACCCTTCAACCCCCTCATATACGGCAACGACGTCGATTCCGTCGATATCGCCACCAGAGTCGCTATGGTACGTGTAAACGATTTTATTAAATTATTTTAACCATAACTAAGTAGTTTCTTTTTAGAGGTAGAGGTAGAGGTAGAGGTGGACCGAGAAAGGGATGGATGGATTGCGTGAAAGGTGACATGACCAAGAAGGGAGTCACGACTGAGATGACGTGGAAGACATAACCGGTAGCGCTGACCCTACTTGAGTAGGATTTGGAGGAAGATGAAGTAGTTTTCTTTTACTACTGTCAAAAATGTTTTAGTTCTCCGAGTATAAATAGTATTACGTTCTATACTTTATCTTTTTCATTTCTTAGTAAACATTTCATATTACAGGTGCGATTTTTCAATTCGCAAAACGTGCTCGCAAACTTCATGGAGCACACGAGAACATTGCGCCTCTACCCTCGTCCAGTCGTCGCCTTCCAGATCAACAGCTTCCTGAGGTCGCGGCCTAGGACCAGTTCATTTCTCAATAAATTTGCTAGAACCCAGGTGCGTGGAGTCGTGTCGGCGAATACTTATTGTTTTTTTAGTTTTCGTTTACAAATCAAATTTACAAATCTGTCCAGGCGGTGGAGTTCCTAGCGGAGTGGTCGCTGACGCCGTGCAACGTGGCGTTCCTGCGCGTGCAGACGGGCGTGCTGGAGCCGCGGCAGATCGGCGACAAGGCGAAGTGGTTCGCGGAGCAGCTGCAGCCGGTGCGCTTCGCCGTCTGGGACGACGGCAGCTCGCTGAACGGCGCGCTGCGCCAGCTGCAGCGCCACGACAACCAGCCCACTGGTACGTACTATCTACGTACCGCACGTGAGCCGCGTTCATCAAGGCTTCTATTCTAAATTATGTCAATACTAGTTACCGTATTCGTATGGCTGAGATACGTATGTTAAGATGGATATGTGGTGTGAAGAATGGATAAAGTTAAGAATGTGTATATT
>DVQG01000982.1:0-12141 GCA_018231605.1 Papilio ambrax
GGTTTTTTATTAAAGAAAGAATTATTCAAAAATGTGCTATAATTGCTGACATCTTAGGAAACAACAAAGTGTGTGTTTACACTTTTTTATAATAGTACAGATTTATATATTTTAATAACTATTTTAAGAGAAGTAAAATATACCACACCTCTATAATGAAAATTATGCATTTATAATCAATATGTTTCTTATAAATACACCCAAAATATTTCTCTATTGTAATACAAAATTTTATCAAACTACCCTCAGCTAATATTGTATATTTACTCCACAGTACCTTTTTCCGCCTTTCTTTCGCTGGATCTGACATACACTGGTTGTCTATATGAGCTCCGACTGCAACATCTGGAGGCTCTCCCCGTCGACCAGGGACAGGAGCTCCACATAGCGGACAATCGGGCACTTGAACATCTCTTGTGTTTGGCTCCGGACACTCATGTTTAACATATCCAAAGTGTTCAGAGCTGTAAAGAAACAAGTTTCATATAAGATTGAGTAATTTTGTTATTGTAAAAGGTGGCCAACAAGCAAGTAGCCAACACAATCACCAGCTAATAATCTAGAGGGAAGCTGGCTAATTTTTAAATATTTGACCCTTTAGGGAGGCAGCCATGAATTTGAAAAAGAAGCAAAGTGGCTGTTCCCCATAGATATCGGCATTTGCAGATGCATTGCCTTAATTGACAGAGGGAATACACAAAAAGAGCAATATTTTCCCTTCCTATGCATCCACTCCCCTGCCAAATCCAATTTTTATGTATTTAAGTGCAAAGTAAATTCAAAAATAAAGAACAAAGTAATGTTAATCTAATGTAGAGAGAAATTGGGTAGGCAGAAAATAAAATTTTAAATTAGAATATTGTGTAACAACAATTTTAACAAATTAAAAATTATACGAGATTGAAATCTGTAGAAAGTGTGAAGTAGAGCATGATGCAACTATTTGGTGCTAGAAGTATATAATTTGGCAAGCTGCAAGTAAATTGTTTTTTACACAATTATTACTTAGTAATTATAAAGAATATCTATGAGACATTGAACAGTAATAATTGAATACTCACCAAAATATCTCCTTGCAAGCCCCACATTTCATTGGCAGGAAATCTTAAAAGAAAGTTTTCTCATTGAAGTTAAAGTTATAAGTTGCTTTTAAATATGAATCATGTCACTAACTTAAGCTAACAAATCCTTGGTAATGGTCTAATTGGTCATATAAGGTAGTATTAAACAAAGAAATGTAAGAAATAATAGTTTTACGTCACATACCCAATTTGTTGCAAGATTTGTATGAACAATTCTTCCCAATATGCGGAAACTCCATTATTAACTCTTTATTATTTCTTGACTTAAACTGATAATATATCTGACTAACTGAATTTACAGATTCATTCTCTTATATACTAATTTATAGTTCAAAATTGAAACTAATTCGTCATTCAACAACGATGAAACGTCAAGTTTTTGACATTTGTCTTGTGTTGCAATGTCATGCTCATATGTCAGTGTCAATAACGAATAATGCAGAAAATTCTAGAATTTACGAAGAATAATGATTGTTGTACAATATGTTGAGATTTTTAATAAATATTATTATTTCAAATTATTTATTATGTGGATTCATTACAAAGCCAAAACCATTAAAGTTACAAATCTGCAATTGGCGCCAGTAAGCAAATACAATCAACCAACAAATGCGACTAACTGTAAACCAGAAATTAAGGCAGCCGCACAACACACGGATTGCTTCCAGCGGTAGGCAAATAGCTGCATTTCAAACTGCGGTCTGTGTATGGGTAATATATAAGTATGCATTGGTTACCTACTGTTGCGGCAGTTTATGCTTGTTAGAAATTACAGTTCAGTTTCACTTTTGCCCACTAGGCATTTAACGCACTGTTTGTAGTCTACATATTCGACAACGTTAATCTGGCAAATTACAGTCAAACAGATTTTTTGTGTCAAATAATTTAAAAATGAATCGTTGATTTTTAATATTCATTTTATGTATGCAATAATAATTTCATAAAATAACAATTGCATTTTGGTGGAAAAAGGTTAAGTGATTGTTTTTCTTTCCATTTTATATTACATTTGTTAAAACAAGCATAAAAATAAATCATGAATAATGCTAGATACAGTCAAATAATGAAATTAGCTACAGTAGCAAAAGCTACTTTTAAAATTGAGGTAAAAGAAGCAATGCTTAAAAATAAGTCAATGAATTTTTAGACAAGCTATAAAACTTCTCGCTATTGTAGAGACCATTCAAGTTACATAAATTAGAAAAATGTCCAGCATCCATGGTAACCTTGACTTCAGAACAAGCTATCAAAATTTACGAAAACTTAGTGATGTTACGACGAATAGAGAATGCGGCTAATACAATGTATAAAGAGAAACTAATTCGAGGCTTTTGCCATTTGTATACAGGTGAAAATAAACATGTTAAAAATCTGTCTACATTAGCTATCTTAAGGAATAAACAATACTATATTTTCACTGATCAATTAAATAGAGTTGGTAGGACCTATTTCCATCTCTTTCTCATAACCAGGTCAAGAGGCAGTAGCTGTGGGTATACATTCAATGCTTCGGAAAGTAGACACAGTGGTGACGTCATATCGCTGTCACGGCTGGGCTCAGCTGATGAGCAACGACATGTTCGGCGTGCTCGCGGAGATCGCCGGCTCTAAATCCGGGCGTTCGCGGGGCAAAGGTGGCTCCATGCATATATACGCTAAGAACTTTTATGGTGGGAACGCTATCGTTGGCTCTCAGGTTTGACATGGATTTTTTTAGATTTAGGCTAACGTTGAGATTATTCACAGTTGATTTGACTATTCTTGGTCCTTCGATTAAAGAAGGTAAAGAACTTAGTTGTGGAAACCCAAAGAGTTTTCTTTATTTCTCTCTTACGTCTTTGATGTTTAAGTTGTAGTTATCTCCTACTTATAGTTCATGTATATTTGGGCCCTTTACTGATTTAGTCATATTTTGATAGCCATTTGATTTAGATTGCGTTGGGAGCTGGTATTGGTTTCGCGCACAAGTATCGCAACGATGGTGGCGTTTGTTTTGCCGTGTACGGCGACGGCGCGGCTAACCAGGGCCAGGCATTTGAGGCGTACAATATAGCCAAGCTTTGGGATCTGCCTTGTGTGTTTGTTTGTGAAAATAATACATACGGTGAGTAGTTTAGAGTGACGGTATTAAAAATAAGTTTTAATAGACAATGGATATGACGAACTAAATGGTTTAAGAAATGGCAAAAATCATTTATATCAGAGCTTGATTTCCTATTTAAAGGTGTTGATTTGATGTTTTTGTAAAGGAATGGGCACGAGCATCAAGCGGTCGTCAGCCAGCACAGAGTTTTATAAGCGTGGCGATTACATCCCTGGTATCTGGGTGGATGGAATGGATGTTTTAGCGAGTAGAGAAGCTGCTCGTTATGCTATCGAACATTGTATTAGTGGTAAAGGTTTGTAACTAGTGTAAAGATTCCATTAAACTGTCAAGGTCATTTATATGACACACAGTTAGGTTTAAAATATCCCGATTCACACTCGAACAATTTCCGAATGATTTAATTTATTAATGATTAGGTCCAATAATTTTGGAGATGGAAACCTACCGGTATACTGGACACTCCATGTCCGATCCTGGAACATCTTATCGGACGAGGGAAGAAGTAAAACAAATGCGAGAGAAAAGGGATCCTATTAAAATGTTTAGAGAGAAAGTTACAAGCACTGGGCTGGTCACCGCAGAGAAACTTAAGGTAAACTCTGAGAAATATAGGGTTTTTTTTAATAATTGAAAATCTTACTGATGTTTTTAAATTCTTTGTAGGAAATTTCTAGTCGTATTCGCGAAGAAATTATCGAAGCAATAGAGAGGATAAAATTAGAAAAAGAAAGCGTTCCGGAAGATGTTGCAGCAGATATTTATGAAAAAAATCTTCATCCATTTATAAGGGGTGTAAGACCTGACACGCCTTTGGAACACGTGAATTTTTATAAAGGGGAAAATGTTTTTATTCCATTAGAAAATAAAACGAAAGAGACTTAAGTTTCATACTATCGAAATTGCGTGTATTTAGGGAATAAAGTTCTATATTTCTTTAAAGAGTTGTATAAATTTCAAAGAGGGATTCTTTTAGCGATTTGTGGTGAGTTTTTAGATTTGTAAAAATATATGCATAACGGAACGTATGGTAAGTAGTGCGCAATGACCTTTTTGTCCCCGAGATAAAACTGTCAACTTTGTGTGGTGCTGTCATGTGGCCAAATGTCATTTTCAGTTTAAGACGTCCGGGGACGGCTCTGTACAGTATTTTATACATTTCTTTGCAATAAAGTGGTCCATATTTTGGATCACAGTTTTAATCTGGGTTTCATTAGAAACTTCATAGAAACAATGAGTAAATTACTACCGTCTGCTGCTAAATTTCTAAATGCTTCGACTATCCCGGTCGGTACAGTGTTTGGATTCTTTATTTAAGTTTTGGATTTATTTAAAGGTGGTTAATTATATGAATGGTGATGATTTTGTTATAGAAATCTGCCGCCCCGGTAGTTTCAACATCAAACTCGAAATTCAGCACGAAATCTGAGGCTACATTCGAAATTAAGGTCTATATGTCTTTTAGTCTTTTTTACGTTTTCTATAACGATACGCTATTGTAGTGTAGCAATATATTATATACTTAATTATTAATAATGTGGCGCTCTAGTTTGTATAAGGAAAGTTTTATGTTTAGAAAATTATGTAACATAACCTTCAAATGTCAAGTGTAAGTTGTTTTATTATCGTATCTGATTAGTTAAGTAATGTTTACAAAGAATAAGTAACTAAATACTTACATTCTAATGTTAAAACACCCACAAACATTGTAGCTAGAAAACAAAGGTATATTTTTAAATTTAAATTTAATATTTAAAATTTAGTTAAGAGAGGTAACTTGGTAGATTTTCAATATGGATGGATTTCTTACAAAGAGATGGAATTATAACTTATTATATAATATATTAGTATCTTCATATTCCTATTTCATAGGTTTTTGATTAAAATTTGCATAAAAAGACATTTCAATTTTTTAGTTTCTATCAAGATTAGATTTTATCAATGTGCAAATAGTTGTGAAACAAAGTTTTAAAGTGATTCTACATATCTTATTACTTTGATTTGCTAATTCTTAGTATATTTATTATGTTTCTAGCCCTACAAACTCCATAAATTGGAGCAGGGACCTGCAACATCAGCAACTCTTTCCGCAGAAGATGCACTCAAAATGTATGAGAAACTCGCAACTCTGCGAAGAATTGAAACAGCATCGGGTAATCTGTACAAGGAAAAGATTATCCGAGGCTTTTGTCATTTGTATTCAGGTAAATACTATAAATTTTCCATTCTCTTACAAAGAAAATTAAATAAAATCTTGTCTCTTTAGAATCGAAGTATTACTATATTACTAAATATGGGTTTGATTTCTAAAAGAAACCTGTGAAACTTTTTATAAGATTAACTTATTTTAGCTAGTATTTGGGGGCTTAATTGCCAAATCATAGAAGCTTGTTAAGAATTGATTGTTTAGAAATTAAAAATTTTTATTTAACAGACACAGGGATCAAATCTACCAATAAACAACTTACAAAACATTTTAAAGAATTTTTTGTAAATTCGTTCTTATTTAAAGTAATTTTTAGATTAAAGTCATATTTAAACACATTCAGTGTTACCATGCTCTGCGGAGATAAATGTACAAAAAAGTTTTATGATGATTCAAATGTTTATATGATTGGTGTAGTTTTTAAAGTTGATATTGATTTATATTAGGCCAAGAAGCAGTAGCGGTTGGTATGAGATCTGCAATGCGTGATGTAGACAGTGTGATAACTGCTTACCGCTGCCATGGATGGACTCATCTGATGGGTGTCAGTATACTTGGTGTATTGTCCGAGCTAACTGGTCGCAGGACTGGCTGCTCGAGAGGAAAAGGTGGCTCTATGCATTTGTATGGAAAGAATTTCTATGGAGGAAATGGTATTGTGGGGGCTCAGGTATGTTACTAATCGATTTTTGTTGCTTAATTTACCTTTAAATGCGAGGTTTTACCAAAAGTTCCGAAAAAATCATATTTAATGCATGGTGGAAAAATGATAAGAAAAATTTAGCTTACAGTGTCTTTGGTTAACTGTTGTATTTATATAACAGTGCTCATTTACGGGTTGTATATTAGTATTATAGTAGTATATCAGTATTAAAAAAATATTAAATCATATACAAATCAGCATCACAATATGTCATCCCTGTAGAAAATATACAACTCTGGAATCATGATTTTTAAGGAAAACTAGACTTACTGTTTTTTTTTTCACTTAAGGGTAATTGACATGGACTGTTGTATTATAGTGTATTTTTTTAAATCATGTGCTGTCAAAATTTGGGGAGACTTCTATCTCTGGCTATTCTATACTGATTTTAACGTAGCTTATACATGGGAAAGTATTATCAAGGACATATTTCTTTTAATTCCGCACTTGTGAAGTGTTCAACTACAGTAGAACCTCGATAACTCAAATCTCGGTAACTTAAAAACCTCCACAACTTTAAAAAATAATATGGTCCCTTCCCATCAGAGCCCAAAACCTCTAAAACATAGACCCTTAATAACTTAAAACCTCTATAACTTAAAATATTTTGTTTCTCTTGGACTTTTACTTATCAAGGTTCTACTGTACTAGATACTTATAAAGTTAACTGTATAGAATGTTGTAGGCCCCGTTAGGTGCTGGTATTGCTTTAGCCCATAAGTATCGGGCTGATGGAGGTGTTTGTTTCACATTGTATGGAGATGGAGCGGCTAATCAGGGTCAGTTGTTTGAAGTGTACAATATGGCCAAGTTATGGGACCTGCCTTGTGTGTTTGTCTGTGAAAACAATGGATATGGTGAGTGTTTTATTGAGTATTTTATGTATATTTACTTGAACAGTCCATTCTTAATTACAATACTTATTAGTTTATTAATTTTGAATATTGAAGGCTTTTTTTGTAGATATCTAACAATAAACGGATTTTAGCAAATTTAACTATGTTATTTACTACCGAAATACTTTTGTTTTTCTTCTTTATTGTTTTTTTTTTCGTAAAATATAAGCATTTTTTGTTGTACCATTCCAATTAAGTTTTGGCTTTCTATTTGAATATGGTTTACTATAGTTGAATGGCAAAAACTCTTGAACATGGGGTCGGAAATCCGTTCCTTTAACCTATTGCACTTTATACATATATATTGCTATCTTTGTCTCTCATTCTTTTAAAAAAGAAGACAGCAATATATATTTGTATGTTAGTCAAGTACAAATGGACAGTTATAAATATTAGAAGTAAATTGGTACACTTTAAGATTAAATTCTTGATATAAGATATTTTTATTGTTTTTTAATCCTTTAATTAAATGGGATAAAGTAGATTCATTTCGATTTACAGCCAGTGACATGTGTTTCTTTGTTTTTCTTGAAATATGTTGTTTTTTACATAATAATAGATTTATTGCATTTTTTTAATTTACCGTATGGATGTTATTTATTGTATTTTCAAGTATTTAAATTGATATACAAACATTATCTGTTTTTATAAGTCTGAAATTTCAGTTTTATAACGGTAAAATTGATTAAGAGACTTTTTCATATTTACTCATATTTTTTCGTAATTTGCACCAATCCAACCATATTGTAAAGGCTTTTTGCGGCCAGTTTTTACGTCAGATTAATTGATATAAAAATACTATAGGTATAAATTTAGTTGGGTGTTTCCCGTTGGGCTGTTCGGTCTAATAGGAGTTTCCCTACTCCATTAAATCAATCAACTCAATTAAATCAATCCTACCGTGTAGCAGATCGGTTCGGTAGGACTTTTTTCCTATTGGGCTGAACGGTCCAAAGGGAAAGACCCTAATATTGAGGTCTCTCCAGGTATGGGTACCAGTGTAGACAGGTCCTCCGCTAGTACCGATTACTACTCCCGCGGGGACTACGTGCCTGGTATCTGGGTGGATGGTATGGATGTCCTCGCCACGAGGGAGGCCACGAAGTACGCGATTGACTACTGTAATAGCGGAAAAGGTAAGGTAACAATGCTTTTGACTGCTTTTTAGGGATAAGGCAATAGTAATAGCATATGTACTTGCGTTTATTATTATTATTTTATTTAAAATCGTATTATTTATGTTGTCAGTAATAATTGCTTCGATAATAGGGTCTAAATAGAAATTATTGGACTAAAAATAACGGTATCATTCAGAGTAGGACTAAACTTAGTAGTTACTCGTAAAATCATTAATTAATACCAATATAGTACGCGAATAGATTGATGTTTGTTACGTATCTTCAAAACGGCTTAATGGATCTCATCGAAATTTATCACAGACTAGGTATTGATCGGGACTTCGACCGCGTGAAATTAAAAAAATAATAATAATCTGCTACTTACTGATAAAGTAGGTTTTTAATAGACAAAGCATTTTTTAAATCTACCCAGTAGTTTCTAAATTTTTACAATAGACACAAAAATCCAATAATACAAATATTTCCTTTTTATAATATAAGGATAGATGAAGAATTTAGTCTAGAAGAACATATACTATTAAGATTTGCATCAAACTAGTCTATCTCACTTCCAGGTCCGTTAGTAATGGAGATGGAGACCTATAGGTATTCCGGTCATTCCATGTCTGACCCTGGCACCTCCTACCGTACCCGAGACGAGGTGCAGGAGGTGCGCCAGACCAGGGACCCTATCACCTCCTTCAAGGAGAAGATCCTCAGCAGGGAGCTCGTCACGCCTGATCAGCTCAAGGTACGTGATAACTTCTACCTTTTAGGTGACCAGTCCATCTGTATATTTAAAAGAATTTAAATGCAATACTTACAATCTGACATATGTAACAATATGATAGACGTGAAGTGGAAGCAATTCCGTGTACAGTTTGATGTGCCAGGTCTAATTTTAGTCTAGAAGTCTTTAGTTGTATGAAGAAGAGATGAGAAGGGTGTAGTTAGCGGTAGAGGGGACACAGTTAAGGGAAACTTTCTGTGCGTCTCCTCTGTTGATTAAAAGCAACGCATCGGCAGATGTAAATGTTTATAGGAAGCAGTAGCTTCGCTATTTTGGCGAATTCCAGTGACGAATTCGATTGCTAACATATACAAAACTTTTTAGTGTTTAGTCAGAATTTGGAGTTTAATTACCTTATCGTAAATTGAGCGGGCACACAACTTTGACTAAACTATCGCACAACCGTTGTGCGATTGTCGATTGTTTCGCAGCCAATTCAAGTGTTTAGTTCCATATAAGGAATCAAGGACAAAACAGTTGTGCGATAGTTTCAGATTAGTCAAAATTGTGCGCGCGCTTTTAAATTTTTCAGTATTACACCGATCGTATTACCCCAAAAGGAGGTTCAATTCTGTATTTTTGGATTTTTTTTTTTGGTATTAATTACTGCAATATTTATGTTTATTAGGAAATCGACGCTCAAGTCCGTAAAGAAGTGGACGAAGCCACGAAGCAGGCTAAGTCTGAGCCGGAAGTCGGCGAGGAGGAGCTTTCAGGTGACATTTACAGGAACAACCTGGAGGCAGTCATCCGCGGCCTGCACCCCGCCGCGCCGCTGCAGCACCGCGAGGTCGCGCAGAGGAACTGAATCTTGTACTATCGGGGAATTTGTCGGTGTTCTTAAATATCTTTCGAACATTATTTTCACATATATATATCTATGTTCTATCTATACTATTAAAGTATAAACCCACTATACTTAGTTCCAGAGAGTGTCAGTAATCACAGCTTAATTTTTAATAATTTTAAAAAGCTTAACACTTACGACACGTTATAGGCTATATATTTTAACGCTATAACTAAACTTGGGGGGAAATAGAAATAGAATGGGGGGAAAAAAATCATCATGCAAGAAAGGGACAAAAACTACAAACTGCTATTAAGTAGTTTGTAGTTTTTCCACTACTTACACATGCTGATGCTTGTGTATATAAGTGTACAGAGTGAGAGCTTTTAACTACCGCACGGTATATGTACGTGGAGATTGAGGACGTGGAGATATTGCGAAGACCGAATTAAACCGGATTTGAAATAAAATTTGAAAACCAAACCGGTTTAATGCGGTTTTTACTATACAGCTTCTCTGTACGATTTTATTACACCTGTGGTTTTGCCCACATTAAGATATCGCGGAATAATAAAGGACGTAGCTTTTATAAGTTTCTGTACAAAAGTCGTTAGAGGGTTTATTGCTTTTTAATTAACTCGTCGTTTACGTAACTTGCTACCTAATTCCTTATTCGTAAGAGGAACAGGGCAATTTTGTAATTGCAACAGAACACTGTAAATTCCCTCGACTGTACAAGGTAATGTAATCGATTTTACTATATTTGTAATACATGTATAATGTAATTGTGACAATTGTTTATGTCCAGTTTGTTTTATTTCAGTCCAGTGCTAGATTACACTCGAATGTACTGTTTTTTGTAGTAATGGTGGGATTTCACTGTTTGAGTATAAAAGATTGTCATCCCTCTAGTTTTATTTGTAAAACAGAGATAGCAATATTATTATAGTTTGTATTTTGTCAGTGGAAACTTACTGTATTAGGGATGTGTAAGAAATCGGTAAATATAATCGATTATATTACAATTTTCGATTCAAATACTCGATTAATTATATTATATTCTGTACTGTTAAATTAAATATGAAACAATTATTTGCTGATATTAATAACCAATAAATTCACTACCCAATTCATTCTTTGCCAGTTGTGATGGAGTCATAGATTGTATGGCCTCACCTGTGTTCGCACTATGCCAGTCCAGTTGAGCACTTTTGACCAACTGTACTAGCTAAGTTTTTACCATATGAAGATTTCGACTGTCACATTTCCAAACAGCGGTAATTTAAAGATGTCACATTGCGATAGTGTATTACAAATATAATAGTTGGAGTATAGGAAATGTTAAGTATCTATATATTTTCAAAGGAATAAAATGAATATCATTGTTAGGAATCTTGTCATATAGATTAATTAAACAAACCCTGAAAGTTTAATTTTTTTCTTCGATCAGTTGGATATACTTTTAATTTCCAAATGAGATTTTTTTTAAAAGTTTTATTTATTTGTTTTGTTATAAGGGTAAATGTTATTCTAAACTTTTTGAGGTTATCCCTTTTGGTGAAATAATTTCAACAAAAATGGATCATAAGAAAAATTTATTTATTAAATGGTATTATTATTTATTGATTTGTTTTATTTATACCACTCGCATCACCTTTGTTATACAGGTGTCCGGGAAATACGTGTACAATAGACTACCAGATTTCTTAGTCGAAAATATGACATTTGTCCCAAATTACCTCTATCCAAAGTTCTTTAGTTATGGCGGTAGAAGGCTATAAATTTTGCTCATTGTTTTACATTCATTCAAATATCTCTTAAAAGGTTTTTATCTATACTTCCATACTAATATAATAAAGCGTAAACACACTACTTTGTGGCCTAGGATGTCTGCAATCACAGCATATTTTTGTATTATTCTTTCCTTATTAAAAATCCCTATACTTATGACACGCTTTAGGCTATACATTTACACGCTAGTAAAGTTAGAGGGTAAATAAATTGGAAACAACCTTCATGTCGGAAAGGGACTATAAACTACAAGCTGCCAACATAAGAAAGCATGGTAATGTAATTTTGACATTTTCAATTGAGAATTTGACAAATGTACACAATAAAATAAGGTATTGTTATAAATTTCGTTACAAATGAGTTTTTTTTAAAATATGATAGTCGATCGGTATGAGCAATACTGGTGAATTACTTTGTACACTAGGCAACTACGTAAAAGATATCGAACGTTTCGAGGTGACGACTAGATATGTACTGAACAGAGCTACTGAAGGATTGAGGTACTGAGGTACCAGAGAGCTTGTTAGTGACTGAGTGACTGAGCGACTGAGTGCAACTGAGAGGTGCCTCATTTTTTTTGTGACTGAGATGTCAATATTTGCCTTTAAGAGGCATTTACAGTTTCACCGGGCTTGAGGTGGCCGAGCGCAGATGGCGCTTAGCC
>DVQG01000983.1:0-12133 GCA_018231605.1 Papilio ambrax
GGGGGGGGGGGGGGGGGGGGGGGGGGGGGGGGGGGGGGGGGGGGGGGGGGGGGCGGGGCGGTTGCGGGGGGCTCCCCGAGGGACTCTATCATCTCGGCGGTTTGTCCGATGAGTTTTTCTAAATCAATAGATCGCTCCGCCTCTCTGGCGGGGTCCTTGTTGTGGGCGCGGGGAGTCACATCGATTGTTTCAATTTTTGATATGTTGAGTTGAGCCAACGGAAGCACGCGGAAGCCGGCGTTTCCCTCCTGAATTAAAATATATACTTTTAAATAATCTGTTTCAAAGGGATGAGAAGAGATTGGGAGCGCATTTGGTGGCGGGTGCGGCACCTTGTTGGTGATGAGGCGCAGGTAGGCCTGCGGGGGGCGCGCGGGGTGCGCGCTGGCGGCGTGCGCCAGCAGGCCGGCCTCGTCGTCGGCGCCGTGCACGCACCACGTGCACTGGTAGAACCTGTACCCGTGCTCCTTCATGTGCTGGATCAACTCCATGGCCTTGTCCACGCCCAGCGAGCACACCTGCAAACGTATACAAATACGAATTAACAAAAAACTACTATTTAGCTCATAGTTATAAATATTGTTTGTTTTAAGCGCGAAGAAAACTCTGCTGCCCGAATTTTAGTCACATGAACTACAAAATGCCTTACTGACAGTATTATATAGCAATATTAACAGAGTTTTTTTGTTAAATTAACATGACAAAAGAATAGTGTTTTGAAAGTACACAGAGGATGCGGATACATACGGAACACAGGAAGCTGGCGTCTTGCGCGTGCCGCAGCTGCAGGTGCTCGCAGAACTTGCCCGACGTGTACGTCCGGAACCTGCAGCCGCCCGCTGCACACAACAGGCTCGTTAGCACACCCGCGCCCCTCCCTCCCCTCCTGCTCCACCATTCATTGCCTATACTCTACACCTTGTGATCGCACTTCTCTAGTCTCCACTACAATCATGTGCTGATGGTGCTTTTACTAAGAATTTGCACTATTTTCTCAAAATACAAATACTTAACTTTAATAGTCATGGGTAACTCAACTAAAATTTCTTATCTGCAGATCAGTTCACGTTTCATATGTATGAAGAGTATGATTGGGTTTCTAACTGCGCCATACGAGACACCAGCCAGCACGTGGCTCGTCGGTTTACTTGTCGTTGAGCCGGAGTTCAACGGTTAAAGATTATGCGAATTGAAATTTTGAGCCGGTTCAGAGCTATCTACACGCTTCTAAATTTTAATGATTTTATATTTTCCTGTTTTCTTTTAAAACGACAAACGAGCCACAAATTCAATGTTGGTAAAATAGTAAAGCGATCGCTGCCCATAGACTCCCGCATTTGCACATGCTTTGTCTACCTTTTATCGACAGAGGGGACGCACAAAAAAAGAGATATTTCCCATTCCTACGCATCCCCTCCCCGGCCTGACCACTTTACCTTGCCATCATATCATATACCTACTATATGAAGAGGGTAAAAAGGCTAAGTCGATTTAGGCCATCGGCACGTACTTTCATCAGAAAAAATGCAAAATGACTCTCATTTGACGCGTGTCTTCTGCGCGGCCGTGATATTGCACCGAGCGAACCGGCCACCCGTGCCCTAGAGGCGGACTAGAGTTGCCGACTGCCGTATAGTACTTACGTTGAAGGCACACGTAGTGGGGCACTGCGGTGTCCCGGGGCAGGATGTCCGCGACAGGGTTCGCGGCGACGGGATGTCCGCGACGCGCCGTGGAGCGCAGCACGGCGGCGTGGACGCCGAGCGCCGGGTGGAGGCGCAGCGCGTGCGAGCGCACCAGCTGAGCGGCCGCGGCGCGGTAGAAGCAGTGCCCGCACGCGAACTGGCAGCCGCCGTGCGCCTTGAACACGTGCGTCACCAGGTCCACTGCGCTGTGCGACGAGTCGAAATCGCAGTAGATGCAGTCGAGTGCGCGCTGGCCGCCCGCGCGCTCATGCGTAATGGCATGCCGCAGCGCGTCTCCGGGATCGTCCGTAGAATAGCTACAGAAGCAGCCGGCGCACTTGAATATGTGAACCAACTTTTCGCGGTCCATCATAACCTCCAAAACTACTTTATTTTTCTTATCCATCACCTCCGTCTGTGCTTCTTCGTATTTCAACGTTTGGATTGATTTTGGTTGGAACAATTTGTTGATAGCAGGCTGTGGCGCGCCGGGGGCGGTGGCGGAGGATGCTCCCAGGCTGATCACACTCTCTATGACGGGCAGCGTCGTCTGCGGCGGCGTCTCCGCCGGACCGATAAGTTCCGACAGCGGCCGCACGTTCAAATTATTTTTGTTTAGATTTTGTTCGCTCACTTTGACGGTTTGGGAAACGGTATTTGTATCGATGGTATTCGACGGGTTTTCTTCATTTTCCATTATGGGAAAATTATCAATGTGCTTGTCCAGGAAATGCTGTAAACAATCTTTGAAATAGTGTTTTCCTTGTGGTGTTACTATTAGTTTACATAAGAAGCAAAATCCATCCCAAATTTCGGTGTGTTTCAGCTGCACGTGTTTTTTAAATGATATAAGCAGCGCAGTGCGATAGTGGCTCTCAGCACCGTTGATGCAGCAAACATATTCCTTTGAACCCGCAATCTTGTAATTCACTTTGAAATGCGGGTAGTCGAGAACGTCGTTGCTCGCAGCCGAGGAGGGGACTACATCATCTGCTAGTGCTTCATGTTCGCGACCATCGTCTGTGTCGACGTCGTCCGCTAATAGTTCCTGTTCGTACGTGTCAACGTCGTCCTCTAATTTTTGCTTTTCGTCGGAATCCGCCTCGTCTACGTCTACGTCTCGTTGATCATTTACAACTACCTTGTGTACAAGTAGTTCCTGTGTGCGAGTGTCGACCTCGTCTGTAAGTGATTGCTGTCCCTTCGTGTCAGAGGGGTCGTCCTGCAACTCACAAAGTTGCGTGTCATGATCCATATCATCATCCTGTTCCGGTTCAACCTTAATATTTGCTACTTTACTCAATCCACATATCTCCTTAGTCACATCTTCATTTTCAAAATATATTTGTGATTTCATTTGCTTGCGTTTATTTTTCTGTGTCTTGTCAAGTTTTGTGTCCGACTGAATATCAAGTTTTTCTATGAGAGTTTCAGTCTGAGCTCTAGCCATTTCCATTCCTTTCTTTGGTTCAACGCTTGCTTCGACCAAAGTTTGTCCGCCGCGGCTGCTTCTTAGTTTTCTGGGCTCCGACCCTGTAGTAGGTTTTGTTAACAACGATAACGTCCTTTTCGACATCACGCCCAAATTTATTGTATAAACTTCAGTATCTTCATTGTTGTGTCGATTGATCACGTGAGTTTTTAAGTTTTCGAGTGAAATTTGTGTAAAATTACATTTTCCACAAATGTATCCTATTAATTGACCTTTCGGTTCCTTAGGAGGTGGAGGAATGTCTAAATTAAAAGGACACTGCTTCACATTTACACATTCTGAACAAGGTTGTTTATATTCACCGGTATGCGTACTTACGACGTGCCAGAAAAAAGATTCTAATACTGTTTTCTTTTTATTGCTGAACTCTTCAAAACAAAATCTACATACATACTTATCATTAGGTAATTTACTTATAATTTGGAAATTGAATTCTTCAGATTGCTCTATAGCTTCTTTAGCAATTTCTGGGCTCAGTCGGGACAAGGGGATCTCTGAATGAGGATGCTGTTTCTTATGATGGTGAATGATGTCGGTGCCGGTGTACGGACACAGCCGGCATGAATAGTTCGTTACGTTCTTAGAGAAACAATAAGTTTTGTCAGTAAAACAGGTGTCATCGGTAGCATTTAGGAAACTATGTGCCGAAAATTCTGAAGCGTTTTTCAACTCGGATAGGTTTGGTTCGATCTTTTTTTTCTTGTTTTTCGGTTTAAAAACGCCTGATTGCCACCCGCGACGTCTTCTTTTCATTTTCTTCTTTACTTCTACTAAATGTTCATTACTTCCAAAGCTTTGAGATGACACAAGAGAGTCACAATCAGACTCGGAACCACTTCCAGCTTGCTTCTCACTTCCATTTGTATCATTTGATTCGGCAATTGAGTCAGATTCGAACATGTAAGGGTCTACATCTGTTCGTTCGAATACTTTTGTTTTAGATTTAGGCCCTGGTTTACATTTGGCCGAAAGGTTAGATTCCGTTATCTCTTCATTTTTTTCTTTATTTAAAGGACTTTGCTTTAGTGGCCCTTTTGTTTTTAAGGTCTGTTTCTTCTTACATGCTTTGCCCTTTGGAGTTGTTTCTTCAGAAGATTGTTTTATTTTTTGAAGTATAACATCTGGGGTGTTTTCAACATTTTGATCGTACTTATCTGGCGAAGACTTATCTTCCACTAGCTTTGCTAAACGGCACATTCTTATTCCAGAAGAATTTAAAACATCTTCGTTCAAAAACATTTCTTTGATATCATTTTGGAGTTGCTTCAGTTCCCTTGAAGGTTTTTTTGTACTGGGAGGTTTATCAATTTTTAAATGCGCTGAAGACCGTGTAGGAGGTTTTTGGGTCTTAACTTTACTATTATTTGCTCTACCTTTTATTCTTTTGGTAGGTTTTTTATTTTCCATTTTGGTTTTTTCATTATTATTAAAAAAATCACTTTCGACTGTCACGTCTTTAATCACTTTGTCGTCATTATTTTCAATTCTTTCTTGCAATGCCTGTTGGTTTTCTACATTTACCTTTTCATCGTTGTCCTTGTTCTCAGTATTTGAAATAGTGCTTGGTCCAGGTGCGTGATCAGTTTCAGTAGTAGAATCAATTTCTACACTTCTGTGGAGCATAGCGTCAGTACTCATTTCTAGCGTTTTATCTTTGATATCTTCGTAATCAGATATAGTATCGTTACTTTTCGCTGTAGCTTCAACTATAGTTTTTTCATTATTATTGTCCGTCGTACTAGAAAGGGATTTTGAAGAATTCGATAAATCTTCGTCATCAGAAACGATTTCACTCAACATTTCTAATTTCCTCTTTAACTTCTCATTTCCGTTCGATTGGTCTTTGATCATCGTGAGTAATTCTTGTATTTTTGATTTATCTTTTAAAATAGATAATAAGCTCCCGATGGAGTCCGATTGATTAATTGTGTCGGAATGGGATGAATTTAATTGATCAATATCTTTTGCTTCGGTAGAAGTTATATCTGAACTCATTTCACAAGGTTCTACGCCAGTACTATCTGGTAACTTTTCCTGACAGGCGGATTCTTGAACATTTTCGTTAACGTTAATTGTGCTATCGGGTGTAGAACAGATATCATCATCAACATCATAACATGTGGAAAGCTTTTTTTGCGGTAAAGTACATTTTATTTCGGTTTCTGTTGTTGAAACTTCACCGCTATTGCTATCAACCTCTTGTTTAATATTAATTTCAACATTAGGTATGCAATTATTATTTGTATTATTAGTAGAATCGTTTACTTCAGTTATTTTTTCGCTATCGTTAGATGAATTTACACAAGCAGTTTTTTCAGCACACGTAATATTTTCAAGCATATTCTCAAGAATTATCTCCTTTGTAAACTGTCTTTTATTGCCATCATTTTTAGACGTTTCTAAATCATCGTCAAGATCAGCTATAAGTTCATTTATATTTTCAATAACTGGATCAGTAGCTAAGCTGTCGGAGAACATTTCAAGGTCCATTCCAAAACAATTTTCAGAGTCGGGTATGTAAGTTGACAAATCCTCAGTGGAAATTAGACTTTCGGAATGCTTTGTACCTTCTGATTCATCGAGTTTGCAATCAGATGCCGTTTCTTTTGAATTCCCCGGATTTTCTGTAGGTTTTATGCTATCACAAACACCTGTTACTTTATCATCTAATGTGGCACTGTCTTTTTCGATTGCCGCTTCGACAGTACATTCTTTAGACACTTGGGTATCGATTACGAGAACATTATCATCGGAATCTGAATCATATTGTAATGGCTTTTTTATTCTATTGCGTGTTTTTCGAGAAACTGGTTTGTTGTCCGAATTAAGTACATTCAATATTTCACTTCCACTACTCTTTGTTGAAGATCTTGTCACTCGCTTTTCGACGGAGACAGAAACGTTTTCAATCACACTTTCGTTTTTATCGTTATCTTGAATATGACCTTTGTTTTCTGATTTTGATAACACTTTTTCATTTGAGACAGACATCGAATCCCCGTCACATCTTTCTTTGTTTTCTACAAATTTTAACGTGTTGGTTTCGTTCGTATCATTTTGTTTTTTTGTTTCACTTTTTTTATCAGTTTCAACTTTAGTGTCATCAACTACGACTTTAGTACATTTTTCCACTTGAGGTTTCTTTATTTTCGGAATTTTGTAATTTTTGACACCATAACCAGTACCCAATATTGTTCCCCTGGCAATATTATCATTAGAATAAACGATGCCTTGTTTTTTACACTCATCAATAGATTTTCCTTCATGTAGTTTGTTTTGTGTATCTATGGCAAGTCCGCGCTGAAGCCTTGGATCCCGAATGTCTCCTCGATGGAGAGATACTTTCGTAGATTGATCTTCCTTTTTGCGAGTTTCTAAGTTTTGACGATCACGCCTTGATAACCGAGGATCACGATCATTTAACTTTTTTCTTGTGTCAGTGTCAGTGACTATACCTTGACTAGAAGGGAGGGTACTTTTATTATTCTTAGTATCTGTGTGTTTATATGATTGCAATTCTTCTTTTATATCCTCAAACCTCTTTCTTGAATGGCATTCTGCAGATTCCCTCCCGACACTACAAGCGCGCCTAAAATTAGTTTTTAAATCTGGTGAATTTGTTGTCTTTTCATTATTCAACTTCTTTTCTGCACTTGATTCTCGAACTAAATGTCTACCAACACTTGATGCTCGTATTCTTCTGGCATCAAAATTTGTACTAGATTCGTTTTTAAATTTGGAAGCAGTTTCTTGAAAACTGCTGTTAACACTTGTGTCAATGGTAAATGAACGACCTGTTTTTGACTGAACCGATAAAGTATTACCAGTTGTATAATCTTTTTCCTTGTGACTTTTTGAGTATTTATCATCTGATAAGTTACTACCCACACTATGTTCTCTTTGGTCATTACGACGTGATTCACGGCTATCGTAACTTCTATTACTATCAGCTTCATAACGACAATCCCTTGCACCATAGGCAGTACTACGGTCTTTTGAACATCGTCGATCATATTTATAATTTTTATAAGATGACCGACCTGTACTACTTTCACGTCGACTTACGTGTCTGTCGTAATTTCGATAAGAATCATTATAACTTCGTCTGGATTCTTCATAATTTTGATTATGTGTATTAAATTTACATTCATTATATTTACGACTATCAATATCCTCACTATAATATCGTAAATTATCGTTCTCAGAATATCTGTTACTTCTAGCATTCTGAAATTTATTATATCTGTCCCCTGAGTTTTGCAATATCGACTGATTTTGTGAAAAGTCGCCTCTACTGAATGAGTGATTTGGGGTCATAAGATGTTCCTTTCTCCCAAATGGACGGCTTGGGGTAGGTGAATAATCTGTTCTTCCAAAAGGGTGACTAGGGGTAGGTGGACAATCTGATCTTCCAAAGGAGTGACTTGGGGTAGGGGGACAATCTGATCTTCCAAAAGAATGACTTGGGGTAGGTGGACAATCTGACCTTCCAAAAGAGTGACTTGGGGTAGGTGGACAATCTGATCTTCCAAAAGAGTGACTTGGGGTAGGTGGACAATCTGATCTTCCAAAAGGGTGACTTGGGGTAGATGGACAATCAATTCTTCCGTAAGAATGGCTTGGAGTAGATGAACCATCGGCTCTCGGGTAAAGATAGCTTGGCGTAGACGGACAATCATTTCTTCCGAAAGGATAACTAGGGGTAGGTGAACAATCAGTTCTTCCAAAAGGATGAGAAGGCGTCATCGGTCCTTCTGCCCTGCCAAATGCATGGATTGGGGTCATTGGCATGTCTAGTCGTCCAAATGAATGATTAGGAGTTGATGGACACTCTGAAGAAATAAATGAATTTTCAACATAAAACGTATTTTGAATATCATTTTGGTTGAGACCTAAATTAGTTCGCGAAAAAATTCCACTATTTTGTCCATCGATACCCGAGATATTTGGTTCATGAACAGGATATGTGGGAGAGTATACATGATCTAGTTTTGAATGTTCGCTATCTATAGGTACTCTGGATGGAGTCATTTCATAGCCCATAGTTGTCGAAGGCAAGTTATGTACCATGTTTGGAATTACCTTTGTCTGATTTATACCGCTCATTAGTGCCGTTTTCGGCATTCTGGTGGGTGTCATATTAGGTGGAAAGTTTGTCTGAGTTCTAGAAACATGCTCTATTGTGCTTATCAAAGCATTATCAATATTCAGGTTACCGAAGTCTCTTCTCACTCTAGGATCTGTCAACGATAATACATTTTCCATCGAACTTAGTTCGATTTCTTTTTTGGACCCTTCTAATGGCTTCTCCATGAGTTTATTGTTGTCTGTCGATAATTTTGACTGCGGTTTAAGCGGCATCATTCTCATGTCCACGTCGCTTTTTGAAGGCACAACTTCCGCTTTTACCGGCTCCGCAGGAATGATTATTGGAGGTTTAATTCCTGTGTCGGCAAAATCTTCATGATCGGGTGACTTAGGAGCTAAACCACTGTATATAACGGTAGGTGGACAAGTTTCTTCCTTGTCTTCCTCGTCAGAACTTTCAGCAAGGGACACGTTTGTTGATAAATTAAATCGCTCATATTCCTTTTCAGTTAACTTTAAGCTTTGTTTTTTTAGAAGTTCGTCCTTCGAGGTATTATTATTACTTTCACTAATAAATAGGGAAGCATGTGGGGCAGAGGTTGATTTTTCTTTATATTTCTCAATGGAAATTCTTTTCTTTGGTAATATTTTATCGATGTTTGCTACTTTCGTCACTTTAGGTTGATGTAATGGTGGTGTATTGGTCTCGGAATCAGATATAGAAATTTTTTCACTTAAAATTTCTTGTTTTAAAGCTTTTAAGATATCAATTTCTTGAACAACTTCTTTTTTCGCATTAGCCTCTAAATCTAATAATGGTATTTCTATTGAATCTTCCGGTTTCACTATAATTTCAGGTGATTGGGTCTCTGTAGATATGGTTTCATTGGTTTTCTCATTTGAGGCCATTGTTGAGGATCTGTTCGATATCGGTTGTAGATTCTTAGAAGAACTATCTTCATTTAAGCTGACGATGGTAGAATTTAGTTTGGAGTCTGTCGGTAAAATCTCGGATAACGGAGAATCCGTATTTGATATGGAATTAGGGTTCTCAATTTTTTCATTTGAACTATTGTTAACGATAGGTAAATCTGACGTTTTATCGCATTTTTCGTTATCTCCATCAGGTTTTTCTTTTATCTCAGGTTTACTAGATGTATTTTCAGAGTTGTCTTTAAGCTGTTTAGTTTTTTCCTTTATTTCAGAATCAGTCTCAGTTGGTCTCATGTTTGTCTCATTTTTATCATAGAATACAAAATCAGATAAATCTACTATCGGCTTTTTTTTAGACAATTCGCTTGTAGTAATTGATTCATTTTGACTTTCCTTTTCCGAATTAATTACGAGACATATTTGAATTTTTCGAGGTAGTTCATCTTTTTCATCCACCTTATTGACACTACTTGTATTTCCTTGATCTTTGTCCACAACCACCAAGCTGCCATAAATGCTTTCAATAATTTCACTTTCGCTGTCTGATAATTCACCTTCTTCGAATTCCTTTTTCTTCTTTTTTGAGCTTGACTTCTTTTTGCGCTTGTAAGATTCTAGTATTAAATCTGATATATCGTCTTTGGCACCGGTTTGTTTTAATTCAGAGAGGATCTGAGTTCGCAAACCTCGTAATGTGTCAATGTCAACATCATTGTCGCTGCAGTTAATGATTCGAGATAGGATATCTTTAGTATTCAATGAATTTAAACTTTCTTCGGGAACTTTAAGTGTTATGTTCAAGTCTTTTAACTGAGTCGTTTGCTGAGACTGACTCGCAGATTTTTTTCTGTCTTTTTTATTTTGATAGGATGTGGTTTTTCGCGGCGACTTTTTAGAGGTTCGAATAGGAGATCCTGTTTTTGAAATGTCCGTTGGCAAAGGTTTTGTTTCTCGATTAGGAGAGACCAGAACACGAGTATAATTCTTTTTATGTAATATTGAGGATGAAGAACTTTTCTCACTATCAGCGAGTTTAGAGCTCGCAGGAGATAAGGCCTTATTCTTTCTTATTTGAAACAAAGCTGGTTCTTTGCTCCCGGACGTGACTTCATCACTGCCAGTAGGGCCTACTATATCCGGCAGCGACTCCGGTATTTGCAGTCGTGCGGCGACTTTTTGAAGTTTACTGCGAACTAAGTCCAACTGAGGATTTTGACCCCCAATGTCACTGCTCTCTAAAAATGAGTCCCTCTAAAAAACAAGAGAAATGTATAAAACACACAAAAGAAATTAAACAAAGTTATAAAAACTCCACAAATACTTTAAAATGTTCTAACCTGTTCAATTTTTGCATATAAATTTACTAAAACTTGTTCACATTTCATCAAGTTCTCCATTTTCATTCTAAAACATGTAAATTGCTATTAGTGAGATAAAAAGGAAAACGATGATGGGCATATAATTAAAAAGTAATGATCAATCTCATTACTTTATAGTTACAGTAGACTCAAGGAGATCCTACAAATGTTTTACAGGGTCGCATTAATCATACAAAATATTATTGTATATTATTGTGAAAAGACGAGAGGTTAATTCTGATTTGACAGCTGATAGAAAATATGCAAAATGGCCCCGGTTTAGAGGATTGCTCGTCAACAGGTTTGTGGTTGCAGTGTATCATAAAGTGATTTAGAGCTTCTTTAGAGAACATTTTTATTTTCATACAAACCCACATACATAAAAAACAATCTTACATATATACGAAAAGCATTCCCTCTTTGTCAGTCAGGTAAAAACATATAAGCTTTGAAGTGGTTTAGTACATTTACTAGACTGTTAATTGAAGATTATGTGTATGAAACCAAAATTTCAGCACCTGAGGGTATGAACCCTCAATTAAATTTAACCTCAGCACAAAAATCGTACAACCCAAAAAGAAATACTAAAGACCAATAACGATCGACAAGCAGATGCTGTGATGTTTTTAACATTGTTTTATAATTAAAAGTGGAACAATAAAAGGTATGAACCTTTTTCTCTTATCCAACAAGAGATCCCTGAGGGAGCGGATCTTGGCGAGCTGCGCCCGGCGCGGGTTGCCGCTACCAGTCCCTGCGCTCTCCAGCCTACCGATCATGTTCTCCAGGAACGGAATGTATTTCTTCATCTCCTCGAACTTGCGATCGTAATCCGTCTCCATTTTTTATGCTGAAAGTAGAACCAATAATAAGACGTAAGCCGTAAGTTGCAAATGAAATCTTGAATACAAAGCACGACATTTAATTTAAAGAGTAACAATTTGAAGTGTTCTTTGCATGGAAGGAGGCAATACTGCTATACGATATGACGTTGACAAAACTTGGTACAATAACCATCCGGGTGGCCAGCGCGGTATCGGACATTGATTTTGGCACTCAATAATTTAAGAACATAGGTGTCGAAAGTAAGAGAATTAACATTTAAGTAAGGGGTGTTAAAACATTATATTCAAGCTGCAGCGATTCAACAGACAAGGAACAAAAACATCGAGAAACAAAGAGTAGCTTGTTACTGCCACACACAATACACTAGCTGTCACCCGCGACTCAGACCGCGCGGAATAAAAAAAAACATGGTTAAGTAGCAAACATGTTCATCCATACTATGCTCATCATACAACTATTCTAAATTTCATAGACATCCGTTTAGTCGGTTGAAGATCTTCTTACAAACATCCATCCCAACATACAAACTTATGCATTTATGACATTAGTAAGAAGTAAGACAGTAAGGTAACTAAAGGCCTGTCACTGCTACACACGGGTGGAGACACTGATTACTAAAATTTCATAACAGTATTAACTTTAAAATCTATGTGCCTAAGGGCGTACGCACACCTTTGACAAAACTATCGCACAACTGTTTAATCTGGCTTTGATTCCAATGAGCATATATG